>VDFB02345588.1:0-23683 GCA_007258455.2 Sequoia sempervirens | reverse complement strand
ATGTTATTTATCTGATGGCATGTTATGGAATTATATAATGTAGAATCATTCTATGTGATGGATTAAAATGAACTCTTTATTGTTAGATATTTCATGACTAATGAAATAATTCTAGTTCTTGAATTATAGATATGTTAGTATCGCAGTCATGGAACCTTATAGGACTTAGGATTAGATTATATGATATGTTATGTTATGTAGTTCACTGTTGTTTACTTTACCAAAAAAAATGTTCTGTTATTAAGTCATGTTTAGTGTTGTCCTCTGGGGTTCCTTGGCAGGGCGTTACATATGACATAAGGTGGACCTAAAATTCAAATTACATGAAACGTGTAATAGGTCAGTCCAAAATAAAATTTTGTTGCTGCTAAAAAGCATGATCTCATGTGCTACCATAAGAACCTTAATAAATTCCTATCTTAACACCACATACAAGATTTGAATTCCACACACTACTAGTCATTACTGCTCAAGCCTTGAACACCAACTAACTAACAGACAAACATAGAGAACCTTCTATCACTCCAAATTTTATATATGCTAAACATATCCTTTGAAAACTCTAGAATATGATAGAACAAGTATACTCTCCTTTCAAACCATAGAGCCTATAATGTCTCCAAAAGGGAAACCTGAGAAACACTGAACCTGATAAATACTGAGATGAAACATTTCAGTATAGACTTTCAAACTACCAGTGTCATAGTGAATAGATACACATGCATGATATTGCAAGAATACGACAATCACATCAACTTCTAGAGGGTACTCACTCCTCGATAAAACTAATTTAGTGATATGATTAATAAGACAACTTTTGACACACCATGTAATACCAAAAATATAGCATATATTTCTGCAAATCTCTACAACTCAAAATGATAAGTCAAATGGAATATAATGATAATTAAGTACTCTTTCAATCTTCTTCATCAACAACAACCTATGACATGTCAATATTCTTCATCAATGAAAATCTTTAACATCAATGACAACCTATGCCCAACACATTCCATTTACTTTTTGGTTATCCTAAAACCTTATTTAATTTAATAAATAATTAATAGTGATTAAGTCCATGGTGGGGAACTATGGAGTTATGACCCTTTCTTTAAGTGGCAACTTAAAAGTATATTGGACTTTTATAATTAAATTTTATTTATTTATAACCTTCTAACTATCAAGTGGAGATTTAAATCAAATTAAATGAGAAGTGAGTTGCTCTTAAAATTATTTTAGTACAACTTGAACAAAGTAATTTTTATGTATGGATTAATTTTGGATTGATTATAATGTTTAAAAATATTGTATATGTGCCTATTTTAAAATGGTTTTGTTAAATCATTTATTTGGGTTAAAATGTGTCTCCACTCAGGCAAGGTGTTAACAATTTAATTAAGTAGTTTGTTTACCGCCAAGAGATTAATTAAAATTATTCAATAATATATAGGCATAAATAATTAATTTATAAATATGGATAAAAAAGAGGGATGCAATTGTAAATGTCATAAAGAATTTATTTCTAAGTGTAATTTATTATTTTTAAAATTAAATCTATCTGATCTAGTGTAACTTAGACAAGAAAAAAATCATTAATTGAATCATTTAAGTTTTATGTATAAGATATATTTTTATTTAACAATATAGTTGGATGAATTTATTATTCTCAATCATACTCCCACCCAATTAAAAGTGTTGATGGATCACTTAAGTTGATCATCTATTAACTATTAAAAGATCATAGTATTATTGATAAATCATCCATAATAACTAATTCACACACGAATATTATTTTATAAGGCATATGGAAATAATTTAATATTCAACTCAAATATTGAAGAGAATAATAAATTAAAAGTAGCAAAACTATCATAGATGAAAGGTTGACTGTATCAATTTTAAATAGCCATGCCTAGTTAATTAGCAAAGAAAAAGCCTCTTAACGATGGATAATAAGGTGGATCAATTTACAAGTCATGACAATATATTTCGATAAAAAAATAAAAAAAGGCTTAATATTTAAGTATTATTGTTATCGAGGTTCTTAATCTTAGTCCACGTGAATATCAAAACAACTATATTAGGGACAACTACTCTACAGTTAAACCAATTTGACCAAGTTGAGATAGCTATGGAATCTTGGGAAAATTTAAAGACAAAGGTTCAAGTTAAATGATAAGTTTATTGGTGGTAACATTATTGATAACACTCTCTCCTGAAGACATTTTTAAGAATTTAAAGTTGAACATCTGTAAAACTTGACTAAAGGAGTTGGTCAACAAGAACCTATAGCTAATGAAATGATGAGTTGTTCCTCATTCAATATAATATTATCAAATAATGTTAGATTTTAGAGGTTGTGTTGTACAAAGGTGGCATGATTTGTATGTGTTAGGTTGTGAACCTATGTTGTTTTCAAAAAACTTGTGACATTTGTGTTAGATCCACATTAAAATGTGGGCATGACACTTGTAGTGTTCAAAGCCTTGCTCTTTGATTTTCAAATGCTACTAATATGATATTTCAATGACAACCAAAGACCTAGGACTATATTTAAATACATGACATAATCACTCAACTCAAGGTTTTTTCTATGCATTTTAGTGAGGTAATGATTAAATTAGATGAGAAAAATAGATTTAGGATTAGGAGATTTAAATTTCAAATTTAGTGGACTAGATTGTGTAGTGTGGCCCAATCTAAATATGGAGTGACATATGCACTTTATTCTAGGTTAAAAAATAAATATGAGATCAAATTGTTCATTGATTAAGGTAATTTTAGTTGATGGATTAAAAAAATTGGTATTTAATCTACTCAAAAGTTATATTGAACACTACAATGCGTGTATGATAGTGCCTAAAATGGTGTAAAAATGTCAAGTATGCACTTTTATGCCTTACATTTTCCCCCCACTTTAGAGTGTATGTGAAATTACATGAATTGTGAATCAAAAGTAAGATATACATAATAAATGGAATAGAAAGAAAACCCAGGATATATTTTTTTTATGATGCCTCATGATTCTTCTTGTACTTGTAAGAACATCTTACAACCATGTACACAAAGTCATTGGTTGTACCTATAAAATAACATTAGTGGAAAAAGTATATATAATCATTAAATATTACATTTTCTATGGGCATATATTGAATCATGTGTAAAATGATGAGATATATGTCATCAAGTATAGGGTAATGTTGATTTCAATTTTAGTTTACCCTCATAAGGTATACACATGTTGTAAGGTGTGAAAAGGGAATAGTATGATGCATGTTAAAATTGTGAATTTATGATTGAACCGAACCCATAATACATGCAAGCATGAAGCCTTGTAAAAGTTGAGCATGAAAAGGAATCATGATGTGTAATGCAATTGTGGAGTTGTGAGTTGGCCCTAATGACATAGCAAGGTAAAAAATTACCTACTTTATAAATTTCACCTCATGTTTTTGTTGGAAATAGGATGCCATTTAATTGCAATCCTAAACATTATTTATTTCATGCATCTCCTAAGTCCTTGGAAAGTGTTCCCCAACACTAGGATTAGAAAGAGATTAATATTGAATGAAATTGTAGACTTGGAAAATATACCGACATACCTGATCCTGATTTTACTAACACCATTTCATCCTAAATCATCCCTCAGTCTAACCATTTAATTGAATACCTTTATTTGATTAAATTCATCAATTTTCATCTCTTAATTAAATAAATAATTTTATCTAATTAAGTCTTTCTCTCTTGTTAATTAAATCAATCTATCTGATTTAATTAACCCTATGTCCATATTCAATTAAATAATTCCCTTTATTTGATTGAATCTCTAAGCTCTATCTATTAAATTAAATAAATCGAACCTTGTTTAATTTAAGCTAACCAATCATCCCCTTTAGTTAAATAAAACAAAATATTTATTTAACTAAGTTTGAAATGACATTCTTCTCATCTTTGATTTAAATAAACCCATAAATCTAAGTCAAATTTGTCACATCATCCAATCTCTCATTAAATTAATTAACCTTTATTAATTTAATCCTAATTAATGTCCCATCCTCTAGTTTTTGCCACTTGCACATGAAAATAGATTTAATTCATTTAATAAATCCCTATTTTCTCTCAACATGGCATAATGGAGGAATATTCTCTCAAATTTGAATTCAAATCCAAGTGGACTTTGTCCTTCCAACAAGACAATAACTTCACTTAATAAGTCCTTTTGCCTTGAGCCAAGTGGCATTTAAGACATTCCTTTTCCCTCTTACATGTCATTTCACTAATTTCAAATATCACCTAATTGCATTTATGGGCACATTCATCAAAATGTGCACATCCTTCATCCATCCATCTCTTGACAAGTGGCACCTTGCCATTGGTTGAATGTTAGTCCCACATTGCTTCGTTTTGGGCATTTCTCCAACTTGTCATTCTATAAATAGGAGGCTCCATTCCTCATTTTGGCATCCACAATTTGAACAAGCTCACTATACTCATTTTCATCATCAAGCATTAGCATTTCATCAAGATTATAGCTAGGTTATGTAGGTTTTTCATCATGGAGCTTCATTGAATCTTCAAAAAAGTGGATCATTCTTCATCACCAATCAACATTGCATCATTGGAGTTGGGAAAGGGCTAATTTTCACATCAAATTGGCACCAATTCCCCCATGGGATCAAGAGTTTGCTTGTTTAATTAGGATTCAATCTCTTTTATTGCTTTCTTATTGTGTTCTTCATCTCATTTCCTATTTTAAACTTTGCAAATGGATTTCATGTGGAACTTAGATTTTAACTAGAATTTCAATCTTCTAATGTGTGTGTTTGTTGTGTTTTGCAGGTACTAGGATCTTGGTTCTACATAAATAATCATGTTAATTGACATTTGTAATTAATTCTAAATGTTAGGAGCATGTGAGGGTGTCCAATATGAGTTCCTAAATAATAGGGGAACATGGGGCCCACATGGAAGGTGACACTCACCTTGAGTTAAGTTAACTATTTGGAGTAAAAGATAACACTTTTGTAATGCATGTAAAAGATCCTATGAGTTAGGGATTGATGTTTACATGCATGCAGTTCAGTTTAGTTTAGTTTAGTTTATTTCAATTCAGTTCATAATCAGTTTAGTTTAGTTCAGTTCAGTTATGGTTCAGTTATCTTTAGTTAGTTTTAGTTGAATGCTAGTTGACTTCAATTAACTTGGAATGCATGACTAATTACTTGAGTTGCATGACAGATAACAGGTGACTACCTTCAGTTAATAGGGGATGACCATTCTTGCATGAATGGTGGAGAGATATGTTTCAGTTAATAGAGAATGACTTGGAACCACCTTGGGTGCCCAAGTTGGCTTCTTAGAGTTAACTCTTTTGCATGCTAAGATATTTCAGAAGGCTGAGTTAAGTGGGCCCATTATTGGGCGCATACTTTGAGGATAAGCCTTGAAGATATCTACGAAATAAAGGTTTAGTTGTGACTTTAGTTTGGGATGCCCAAATGGATGAAGCACATGTTTTGGCATTGTTCTTCACGGTAGAACTCTACTTCCAAGAGATAGGGGTACCTTTTGTGAGATAGGGATTGAGCTTTGTAATTGTAACTCTTTGGAGTTTACAAAGTTGATTATTGCCTATTTATCTCAAGCAAGTTGAAGAGAGTTATTATCAGTTTTATTGCAGGTTGTGAAGAAGATTTGATAAAGGAAAAAGAAGCATTCTCAAGCAAGAGTTGGAATTATTGTAATCTACTTCAGAGATTAAATAATACATTGATTCTTGGTGGAGTTTTTTCCCAAAAGGGTTTCTCCACGGTATATGTTGTGTATCTTCTAATATCCTGTCTAATTCTTCTACAAATTTATGTCTTCATTCTACAAATGGTAAAATAGATTAATCAAATAATCACCCACAAATAATTTGTAGCAAATAATACATATTTAGATAAACAATCATAAAGTTTTACAAAGTATTAAGCTACTAAATCACCTCAATTTTCAACAGTTTCTACACTCATTTTGGTTTCCATGCCCCTATTCAATTTCAAGCATCACTTTACCTTTTTTGTTGCCTTTTTTCCAATAAAAAAAAAATGAAAAGCAGAGAAATATCCTTAGAAACTTAGCTCTAGTTAGCTCAAAATTTGGAGCATCTCATCCACTCAAGGCACTAGCATTGGCCAATGTACATGTATGTGCTCATTTTTTTAAACTCTTGACAACCATTTTAACCCCAATCCTTACTATGTTTTTGTGATCACAGTCATAGTATGAGCTAAATACACCAGATCCATATGAATTTAAGCTATATTTAACTAACTAGGCTACAATCCCAATGAAATGTTCAAAATCTTCAAACCAAGCAACCATTAAACTAAGCATGAAATAAACCATGAAAGTATAAAGGAAACCTAATCTAAAACTCCAAACCTCATCCCATTGGGGGATTGGTGTCGTATTGATATTGAATGATGACCCTTTCCCAATCGCTTTGATAAAATGAGCATCTAATCGAACTACATTGATGAAAACCAAGCTAAAATTGATGAAACTATGCTAAGAATGGATGAAAAAGATAATAATGGATGCAATGATGAATAAAGATTGTATTCAAATGTGCAACATAATTTTTCTTTGATGGAAGTGGATCCCTTTCTCTCCAAAGAAGTGAGGTATTTATATGAGAAAATGGTAAATCAAAGGTCAAGATTGATTTGGTTAATCAAGGGTTGAGAAACAATCAGAGGTCGAGACATGGATCAAGGATTCTTATCAATGGATGAGAATGCAAGATCACATGGATCAAAGAGCCAATCAATGGCTCACAATGATTCAAACAAACACACTTTCAAAGTTGTTAGAAAGTTTGTTAGAAAAGAATATTCCCTTTTTGGAGCTCAAACGGGAGAATATTCCAAGGGAATATTCTCATGCAAGTGCATGGGTGAGGGAAAATTATTAATTAGTTAATTAAAACAAATTTTTAATTGTGCAAGTTGAGTGAAATTAGGATGCTCATTAAATAATTTATTTATTTAGTGAAAAGGGGATGCAAATGACATTTAATTCAATAATTTAGGATTATTCGATTAAATGAGAGGACATAAGGTGTTTAAATTAAATAATTTGCATTATTCAATTAAATAGAATGAAAGTTAGTGTGAAAAGGGGGGACTTAACCTAATAAAATTAATTAGAAATGATGTAGAGTCACAATTGTTTTAGGGCGACGCATGTGAAAAACAATGATGTGTCTAGGTTTTTGGGTCCAGTAATGCTATTTAAAGATAGCGACACACTTATTTTAGAGAGATGAGATAAGGACTTTGGTTAAAGCGACACACCTAAATGTCAAATTTTTATTGAAATATAACAATGCGCCACAAAATGGTGATGCAATTGCAAAAGGATAAAGAAATGCTTTTGAAAATAGCAACACATTTGCAGTTTTAGCACTTGGAAACTTAGATTTTAATCATTTTTTAGCCAAATTGACACTCTTCACTTCATGTGTGCAGTGGGACATTCAACCTCTCATGTCCTGGGAGCATCTACTTGACATTCTTGCGGAGGCATAATATTTCAATGTGGAGTAGCAAGAGTTTCTAAGAGTTATCGAATTAGGATTTATTGCATACATGCCTGAGGTTCAAACTCACTTAGCTATGATGATGATGTCAGTGGAGTGTTGGCATAGTGAGACATCTTCATTCCACCTCCCCACTAGCGAGGCTACCATCACATTGGAGGACGTATGGTGGATTTTGTGGCTTCCCATTCATGAGGAGCGAGTTATCTATGACATAGTTTCTAGGATGGATGCATGCTTTAAGATCCTATATACAGATGATATCATTCTAGTAAGCTCCCATATTGACTTGGAGTAGTTTCGAGGATGGGTGTCAGTTTTTAGATTAGTTCTGAGTGCCTTGATATCTAGTTTGATTTCCCTAGAATGATGGGGTAGAGGTTTTAGTCTAGGTTGGGGACTAGCATGGCATGGCATGCTATACAAGATGACTCAATATGCATGGGATCTTGTCATGCTTGCATCTTTGTACCATGATATGCATCAGGTTGTGTACGCCTAGGGGAGGAGAATAGGAGTCAGGGTCACTTTACTACACACATGGGCATATGAGCATATTGTCGTGTTGAGACCCATTGTCGCTTTAACAAACATTAATTCAGATGAGCTTGTTGTATATAGATACCAAGTAGCTACAACCTTGCAACACACATGGCCGACATGGATCCCATATTGGAGGAGGGTTATAGATGACATGACCATCTTTAGGTGGAGGCCATGTCTTTAGGCACCACCGTGGTATGATGATCATCAATAGTTGTTCTTTTCTAGGTAGACCCAATTCATCTAGGACCGGGAGCACAAGATGATAGAGTTGTATCTTCCAGACTGTGTAGCTTGAAAGTTCAGGGAGACACAAGATGTACGCCCAAATGATTATACAGTAGTATTTTCTGAGACTGTCAGAGAGGTTCAGTGGGGACTGCGGATTCAACCCAAGTAGCCATAGATGACTTTAGATAGATTTTGGCTTGGCCTTGGGTATACGATGGAGGATAACATGATGTGGGTACTACCCTAGGGTATGATGCATGGTGGGTGGCCCCCACACGCTTGATAGATCCAACTAGAGGATATCCACATGGTAGACCTAGAGGTTAGGGTGTAGGTAGAGGATGGTAGCAGGCTATTCAGTAGCCTCCCTGTGATCAGGGTCATCAGGATCAGGGTCATCAAGACTAGGGTTAGGATTTGTATCTCTTAATGTAATCTAATGTAATCTTCCTACATGTATTAAAGGAAGCAATGTTATACTTATTGTAATGGTGTAACAATTATTGATGACATTTTCTTGTAAAGAGTACTGTAAAGTAATGCATCATTCATATGATAGTTAGCTAGAAAATGATCTTTAATGTTTGATTATCAGTTGCCACATTATGGAAGTGAGTAATATAGGATCATTTAATTTGGTGCTTTAAAATGAACCTTACATATTAGATCGATCATGTTATCTTTTATCGTTGATAAAGTGTTTCTAGTAATCTTGATTGTTAGTTTTGTGAGTAGTGCAGTCGAGGAACCTTAGAGGACCTAGGACTAGATTATTATGTTATGTTATGTATTATATAGTTATTTGTTTTAAAAAAAATTGTTCCATTAATTTGACCTAGTTTAGTGTTGTCCTCTAGGTTTCCTTGGTAGGGCGTTACAATAAAGTTCACAATATGATGGCAATAAACTAACCATTACCTCCTATATATACCATACTTATGCCATGGAAACCACTCATTTCAACCTAATTGCTTAAATAAAACTATAAAAATGATAATATAACTTAATGAAAGGTTATTATAGCCACAAGTTAGCTACACATATTCCCATGCTTGCTATAAGTAAAAGGAATAACAAACTGTGAACCTTGATATTTTATGCTACTCTAAATGTGCAAATTAACTAAGAAATATGAAATGATAAACTACCAAGGACACCTCAAGATTAGCCAAAAGAGAGTTAGAATAAGAAAGGAAATAGATAAACAAAATAGGACAATATCACCTTCCTTGTTGTTGGTTGCTCCTTGATTAGCCTTCGATTTGAATAGCTTGTGTGCTCCTTAGATGGTAGATTGAATGACTAAAATGCAAGATTCTATAGGCAAGATGACTAGCAAAGATGATTAGTTGATTGCAAATGCTTGAGGATTCAAATGGACAGCATGTAGGTATGGAAGTGAAAAGTGTTGCAAAATAACAGCATAAGGGTGCTCAAATCTAAAGTGTTGTGGAAATGCCCTTGAGGAGGGGGTATTTATAGAGGAATTTGAATTCTCTAGAGAATTCAAGGGTCAAGATTGCTCCAACAAGGCCAAGATGAAGGGCTATGGTGGGTTGAGAACCCACAAGCCCTCACATCTTGACATGTGGAGAGTGAAGTGGACAAGAGGATATGAGGTGGAGATGAGTTGTCAAAAAGGTACATGAGGTGGAAAATGACATGCACCTTGGGGAGATGCAAATTAACTAAGAAATATGAAATGATAAACTACCAAGGACACCTCAAGATTAGCCAAAAGAGAGTTAGAATAAGAAAGGAAATAGATAAACAAAATAGGACAATATCACCTTCCTTGTTGTTGGTTGCTCCTTGATTAGCCTTCGATTTGAATAGCTTGTGTGCTCCTTAGATGGTAGATTGAATGACTAAAATGCAAGATTCTATAGGCAAGATGACTAGCAAAGATGATTAGTTGATTGCAAATGCTTGAGGATTCAAATGGACAGCATGTAGGTATGGAAGTGAAAAGTGTTGAGAATGCAAAATAACAGCATAAGGGTGCTCAAATCTAAAGTCTTGTGGAAATGCCCTTGAGGAGGGGGTATTTATAGGAGAATTTGAATTCTCTAGAGAATTCAAGGGTCAAGATTGCTCCAACAAGGCCAAGATGAAGGGCTATGGTGGGTTGAGAACCCACAAGCCCTCACATCTTGACATGTGGAGGGTGAAGTGGACAAGAGGATATGAGGTGGAGATGAGTTGTCCAAAAGGTACATGAGGTGGAAAATGACATGCACCTTGGGGGATACAAATTAACTAAGAAATATGAAATGATAAACTACCAAGGACACCTCAAGATTAGCCAAAAGAGAGTTAGAATAAGAAAGGAAATAGATAAACAAAATAGGACAATATCACCTTCCTTGTTGTTGGTTGCTCCTTGATTAGCCTTCGATTTGAATAGCTTGTGTGCTCCTTAGATGGTAGATTGAATGACTAAAATGCAAGATTCTATAGGCAAGATGACTAGCAAAGATGATTAGTTGATTGCAAATGCTTGAGGATTCAAATGGACAGCATGTAGGTATGGAAGTGAAAAGTGTTGAGAATGCAAAATAACAGCATAAGGGTGCTCAAATCTAAAGTCTTGTGGAAATGCCCTTGAGGAGGGGGTATTTATAGAAGAATTTGAATTCTCTAGAGAATTCAAGGGTCAAGATTGCTCCAACAAGGCCAAGATGAAGGGCTATGGTGGGTTGAGAACCCACAAGCCCTCACATCTTGACATGTGGAGAGAAATTGAAGTGGTTTTAAGAGGGATATGGTGGAGATAGGTTGTCAAAAAGGTACATGAGGTGGGGAAAATGACATGCACCTTGGGAGATGAAAATTAACTAAGAAATATGAAAGACAAAACACCAAGGACACCTCAAGATTAGCCAAAAGAGAGTTAGAATAAGAAAGGAAATAGATAAACAAAATAGGACAATATCACCTTCCTTGTTGTTGGTTGCTCCTTGATTAGCCTTCGATTTGAATAGCTTGTGTGCTCCTTAGATGGTAGATTGAATGACTAAAATGCAAGATTCTATAGGCAAGATGACTAGCAAAGATGATTAGTTGATTGCAAATGCTTGAGGATTCAAATGGACAGCATGTAGGTATGGAAGTGAAAAGTGTTGAGAAGGCAAAATGGCAGCATGTGGGTGCTCAAAAATGAAGTCTTGTGTAGGCCAATGGGCAGCATGCAGTTGCTTCAATCTAAAAGTGTTGTGGAAATGCCCTTGAGGAGGGGGTATTTATAGGAGAATTTGAATTCTCTAGAGAATTCAATCAAGATTGATCCAACAAGGTCAAGATGAAGGGCTATGGTAGGTTGAGAACCCACAAGCCCTCACATCTTGACATGTGGAGGGTGAAATGGACAAGAGGATATGAGGTGGAGATGAGTTGTCAAAAAGGTACATGAGGTGGAAAAGGACATGCACCTTGAGGGATGAGAGGATTTCCACAAAAAGGGATTTCTTGTCCCCAAGTGGGAGTGAAAGGGACTTTTGAGGAATTTTAGAATTCCTCAAAAATCTACATGGGAAAAAGAAAGGTGGTTGGGAGGATAAATGTGAATTAAAAATTCACATTCACAAGATAATCTAGAGGATAAAAGGTGGGCTCCAAAAAGGTGGGACTTGGTCACATGTGAAGATTGTGACAAGTCCAAGGTTGGTCACATGTGGTGATTGTGACAAGTCCAAGGTTCTAGAAGCCTTGGAAGGATGGAATGTGAATTAAAAATTCACATATAAAGGAGGGAAATCTAAGACAAATAAAAAGGAATTAAAAATTCCTTGGAGAATGATGGAGCT
Organism: Sequoia sempervirens; assembly: GCA_007258455.2. Taxonomy (NCBI): domain Eukaryota; kingdom Viridiplantae; phylum Streptophyta; class Pinopsida; order Cupressales; family Cupressaceae; genus Sequoia; species Sequoia sempervirens. The sequence continues at coordinate 11,518 of VDFB02345588.1, read as the reverse complement.
TAATTATTTTATAATTAGGGATAATTAGAGGCTAGTGGGATTAAAAACCAACTTGCAAAAAGTTGGAGGATGTGACACATCCTAATCAAGGATTAGGCATGTGCACATCCTTAATGAAAAGATTAAGAAATGGATTAGGATTAGATGAAAATGACATGTGAGGAATTAAATAAATGTAATATTTATTTAATTTATTTGATGAAAAGAGGATTAAGGAGGGTAAGGTATTTAATTATTAATTAAATACCTTACGGATTTGGCAAAATTAAGGATATTAATTAAATAATAGTAATATTACTTAATTATCTCGGATAAGAGGGTGTTTAGATGAAAAGTGATAAATTTGGATAAATTAAGCGTCCAAATTTGGATGTCTACACATACCGCAGAAAATATTTCACTGAAAATATTTTTTCGCGAAATTATAAAAATCGTACCGCTTGGAAGGTTGTTTCAGCAAAAAAAAATTCCTCAAAAACAACTTTACCCAATATAGGCGAATTTACAGTCAAAATTCGTCTGCAGAAGATTCTGAACTCAACCACGAGGTTAATGAAACTCCAATCTGCACCCAGCAAAAAATCTTCAAGCAAAAATATCACCCTCAGATCTAGGAAGGAATCTGCAACACCTGGAGAGCTCTAATACCATGTAGGAGTTAATGGTGACTCCTCAACACCCCCAAGATCAGTTGCGACCAAAACCACTTCCACAAGAGAGAGAATGGAAAGAAAGTTTGCTTCACAATGCAAGATTGATTGATTGCTTGATTAGCTTGAATACAAATGTACAAGAGATACCTTGCTTATATGGGCAAGGTTGAGAGATAGGAATGAATATGATGTTGACAAATGTCATGATCCTATGAAATGAGACAACCAACAACCTAATCACCTAGGAAATGATGCATCCTAGCTAGATAAGATAAGTTCTAGATAAGCCAACTAAGCTTCTAGAGAGAATCTTTTATCCTAAGTAAACTTAACCATGTGAATATGTCCCCTAATTACCTAGTGAATGAATAAGCTAGGTACAAGACAATTATTCACACCAACAATGTGGACCTGAGACCCAAATTTTAATATGATCATTCTATATGATATTTAATGGAACCTTGCTTATCTAGGACTCATTTTAAGGATGAACATGTTGTTTATGGTTAATTTATGTGTGATCCTTACTATGGCTTCCTTTGTTGAGTGCAGGCTGAGTCTAGTAGGACAGTGGCTGGGAAGACTAAGAGTGATATGGAGGGGTCTTCCATATTTCAAGCTAAGAGAATCAAGATGGATATCAAGAGAAAAATCCTAGAGAGAAAAATTACCTCTGTCTGGTCAGAGGTGACAAACACCAACATTGGACTATGGTATTATGAGGAATTCAAGGGCAAAATGGCAGCACATGATCTTCCTTTGGTGGCCAAAAGAATGATGGAGTCAGGATTGGCACATGTAGCTAGTTTTCCCTCTATAGTGCAGTGTTATGAGCTAGTCCTTGAGTGTGCTAGACATTATGACCAGGATACCCAGAGAATAATTGGTCCTCAAGGGAGGATTGTGGCAAATTTGAACCTTGTCTCCATAGCCTAGATTTTTGACATGCCAAATAGGTCTCATGTAGTGGCATTCAACATGGAAGCAGCTAGGAGGTACTATGAAGAGGAGACTGTTAAATCACAATAGCTTATCAATTCTTGGTTGGAGAAGCCTAAATCTCACTATTCTAAACTGCCTAAACAACTATTCAGAGGAAAATTATTATGATGCCATCACATTGCTTAGTAGGGTGGTTGGATTGAAGAGTGTAGGTATGTTTGAAAATTGGATGTGCCATGTTATTGTGAGGATGGAACAGGAAAATATCAACTATCATTAGGCAGGTGATGCTATTGTCAAAAGGGATAAGCATAAGACTGGTTTTGGTGGAGACTTCCCTTTGAGGATAGGCACTGGAGAGGCATGCCCTTCCATTAGTTCATCCCAAGCTTCAGAAGAGGAGATGAGTGCTCTTGGTTTATCCTTCCATTCCAAGAGATCTAGATTTGACATAACATGTGAAGCACAAAAGAAGGCCAGTAGAGAATATAGCCATAAGGTTGATCTGGAAGACTACTGGGCCAATTGTTGTGATGAATATGAGGTTAGAAAGAAGAAGTTTTCTCAGCTTCCAGTTGAATCTGTCTGATTGTTTAATATAAAGGAAGTTACAGATCAACTTGAAGATGATGGGAACCTGATTCAAGGCCATGCTTATGAGGCAGTCAAGGACATGCCAATTGGTGAGGTAGATTGGTTGGAGGAAGAAAAGACATAATTAGGACAATTAATGGATCCAGTCACCAAGTATACCAAGATGTGGTTGAAGCATAAAATATGAGAGTTGGAAAATGAAGGTGTATAGTGCACCTATGATTTGATGGGAGATTTGGACCCTCATTCTACTTCTGAGGAATTAGCTGAGTAGGATCCTAAGGGTAAGGGCAAGGTGATCTACCCTTTTAAAATCAAGATCAAACATGTTCAAATGAAGAAAGATCAAGAAATAGAAAAATAGAGAAATCCTATTGCTAAGAAAAGGGGACATACTTCAAAGGCTAAGAAGTCTAGAGTAGAGGAAGCTAAAAAGTGGAGACCTGAGGTTGGTGCTCCTATGCCTAAAAGGAGAAGAATCATAAGATTGTCACAAAAGGCAGGTTCTAAGGATGAGGAAGAAGTTGCTCCACTTGTGGTAAATGTAGAGAGTTCAGGAGAAAATACACAGGTGTATACAAGGAAGTCAAGGACTCCTCCTACGGATAGTGTGCCAAAAGTAGATCTTCCTCTAGTTGCTTCTCATGCAGAACAACGTGATGATGTTCCTTCTTCCCATGAAGCTCAAAATGAACTAGGTGAATCTGAGAAAGCTGAGGATCGCCAAGATATTGAGGGACAATAATTTCATGAGGGTGAACTTTACAATGTAGAGGCTAAAATCGAAAGAGTAATGTAGTCTCCTCTGGTTGCATATGAGGATTCACCTATTAGAACTGAGGAAGTTAGCTCCCCTCATAAAGAAGTATCAAATAAATTTCCATCACCAATGCACAGGGAGGACCACATTGAAGAAAAGGATAAGGCCGAAGAGGTTCCCGAGAGGAAAAATTTGAATGAAGATATGCCTAAAGATCAACAGGAGGAAGTAGGACAGAGCGAAGTGCAATTGGATTCCACTGTTCTAGAGTGGTTGGACAAAGAAATAAAGAGAAAGAAATTTGTTGTGGACGATACCCCACCCAATTTGGATGAGTTGTTGGCTAAGATAGGAAAGGATTAAGGGAAGAAGAAGGCCAAGGTTATCTCAAAAATTGAAAGAGATGAGGAAAACAAGCGGGTTGTCCACATTGCCACTCCTGCTCCAGATAAAAATAGAGATGAGGTAACTGGAAAATATTACAATCTGTTGACCATCAATCTAGGATCCACCTCCATGGATCAATACATTGAAGAATATGAGGGTTCTAGTGCAGTCATCCTGGGGAGATTAAGAAAATAAGTTCAAACTAAACAGGAGCTGAAGAAAGAAAATGAGCTGAAGAAAGAAAATGAGAGACTTAGGAAATGTTTGGAGGATCTGATGAAACCCTTGCAGTCCATTGGCTCCTCATCCTCTGTTGCAAATCTCCTACCCCAAGATACTATTACTGAGTTGGAAAGAATGAAAGCTACCATTCTTGCTACAAAAAATTGGCTACAAGGGGTGCAATCCAAAGGAAATGATGCTATCAAGGACATTCTCTCAACTGGAGGAGATGCTATGAGGGTGATAGAATGTTTAAAAGAGGTATTAGCTTAAGATAAAGAAGATACATACCTCTTGTTGCAAAAAACTAAAACCATCATGGAGTATACTAAGGATAAAATTGTAAGTGATGGAATTCTCCCTTCCTCCAGAGTTGTTGAACCTTGGGAATGGTTTGAGGCTTTGCAAATTTGGCAGAAGTTTCTGAAAAAGATCTATAAGCGGAGGCATAAAATTGAATATACCCTAACTGGTGTTTATAATGGATGCATTGCTTTCTTTGAGATAATGATAGGGAGAAGGAAGATTGCACCTAAGCATTTGAGCCTAGAGCAATTGAGAAAATGGTGGCAAGATGTTTATGCTCCAGCTAGTGATGATCCTATTACTAAACACCAATTAGATGATGTGGCCACCTATATTGTTGTTATTGATAAATATCTAACATATAAGGTTGAGTGGGATAAATCGGTAGAACAGTCCAAGGAAAGTACAGCATCAATTGAAAGCTGACTCAAGGTTTTTCCTTTGCCACCCACAGCTGACCTTGACAAGGTGCTTTTGAAGGTGCATGAAATGGTTGATTGAAATAAATACAAAGCGGAAGGCAGTTAATGCTAGGATACATCGAAATTTGTGCTTCCCTATTATTTTGCATGCATTGTTCTGAGTTGCATTGAAGATCCCAGGCCGACTTGGATGAAGTTCAAGCATTTAATGCATATTTTATTTCATTTTGAATTTCTCTTGGCCGACTTGCTTTGTGGCCAATTATTATTGTAAAACCTAGCTAGGCCAACATGTTTTGGGGGTTTCTATTAATATGGCATTTTGCCTCATTTGTAAGGGCTAGATAGAGACATAGAAAAATAGAGATATAGCTGATATTGAAGCGAATTAAGTAGAGCAAGAGTTAGAAAGTAGTTCTCAAGAAAATATTGTAATAGAAAACTGGAATTTTTGCTACAGTGGATAATTTTATGCAAGTAATGACATTGTGATTTGGTGTCATACTTGTGTTCTTATCTTGCATGGTTCTTGTTATTCTATCTTTAAAATTTCTTTGAGGAAGATTGATATTTGGATATTTAGGATTAGATTTGATTCAATGATGTTTATGGTTTGATATTTGAAGTGTTACAACGATCCTTGGTCCATACTTTTTGTAGCTAGTTGACTGTTAGTTGCTTTGTAAAGTTAGCCTGGACCATATATCTATTGTACTTAGTTCAATTGTGAAAAATTATTCATTTTGATTACCTTAGGGTTATCTTGGATGAATGTTCATGATCTGAAAATCTTTATTACCTTAGAATATTGCACTATTCTTATGAAATTGTAGATTTATCTGGGTTAAGTAGGAATTGGCTTATGAGGGATTGGTCCATTTCAGGTATTTCATCATTTGCATTTGTAATCTTAGGAGTAGCATTAATCTTAGTGATCTCTTTGAAACCATAATCTTTTGTTATTTTCTTTATCATTTAGGTTAGATTTAGGATTGAAGTATCATCATATTGCTAGATCTGATAAATTGAAGATTTAGTCTTTGCTTGTAGTAAGGTTCCATTGTGATTACCAACATTTTCACATTTATCACTGAGTTTTTTATGCATTGTCAAGACCTAACATTAGAGAACTTGGGGTTATCTCTTGAGACTTGCTGATAGAGGTTTACCTTTCAAGAGAGATAAGATACTTGTATCTTATCTGAGTTGTTGTTGTGTAGAAAACATCATCAACATGATCTACATTAGAGATGACTGCACACCTGTAAGGAAACCACAAAGGGGAATCAACCCTGCATTGAGGGACATTGTGAAAGGAGAACTAAAAAAATTATTGGATGTAGGATTTATCTACCCTATCTCAGAAAACCAATGGGTGTCTCCTTTGGTAATTGTGCCTAAAAAGGGAGGTAAATGGAGAGTTTGTGTTGACTATAGAGAACTAAAATCTGTAAACAAAAATGATCACTTTCCCCTTCCTTTTATAGACCAAGTATTGGATTCACTTGTAGGTAAGCAGTATTTTTCCTTAGATGGATTTAGTGGTTATAATTAGATACAAATTGTACCTAAAGATCAAGAGAAGACAACTTTCACCTGTCCTTGGGGGACTTATTCCTATTATATACTCTCATTTGGTTTATGCAATGCACCTGCAACCTTCCAAAGAGAAGTTATTAGTATATTCTCATATATTTTACATGATTGTATGGAGATCTACATGGATGATTTCACTACTTATGGTACTAATTTTGCAAAAGCATTAGAAAATCTAAGAAAGGTTTTGTAGAGATGCGAGGACCGTAATTTGTCCTTGAATAGTGAGAAATGTTTTATGATGATGAGGGAAGGAGTGGTCCTTGGCCATTATATCTCTTAGAAAGGAATTCAAGTGGACCCAACCAAAATTGAGGTAATTACCAATATTTCTATTCCTGTCAAGCAAAAAGATGTTAGAAGTTTCCTAGGACATGCAAGATACTATAGGCACTTCATAAAAGATTTCAGCAAGATGGCAACACCACTTTATAATATTTTATCTAAAGATGTTGAGTTTCAATGGACAAAGGAGTGTGATAAAGCATTCTTTGATTTAAAAACAACATTAACCCATGCTCCTATGCTCAAAGGCCCTAATTGGGGACTCTCTTTCCATATTCACACAGATGCATTTGATTATGTTATAAGGGTTGTCTTAGGACAAAAAGAAGGAGCAATAGAGAATGCAATCTACTTGGTTAGCAAGAACTTACAAGGGGTTGAGTTTAACTACACAGTGACAGAGAAGGAGATGTTGGCAGTCATTTATGCTCTCAACAAGTTCAGACATTATATCACAGGATACTAGATCTTTGTCCATACAAAACATGCAGCCATAAAATACCTTATGAACTTACCATTGATCACAGGAAGGTTAGCAAGGTGGTCGTTGTTAATGCAAGAATTTGATATCACCATTATAGACAAGCTAGGTTAGGAAAATGTTGTGGCATATTTTCTCTCCATATTGACTACATCAAAGGATACTCAAGTCATTGATGACTCCCTTCCTGATGAAAATTTGTTCTCCATCAATGTGCACACACCTTGGTATGCAGATATAGCCAATTATTTGGCCACAGGAAGAGTTCCCCCTCATTTCTCTCCAAAAGAGCGAAGGGTTCTTATTGAGAAAAAAATTCCATTCTCATGGATAGAAGGTTGTTTATTCTATACTGGACTAGATCATGTGATGATACGATGTATAAGAGAGGATGAAACTTATGATATACTACATGCATGCCATAATGAACCTTGTGAGGGACACTTTGTAGCTAAGAGAACAACCATGAAGATTCTCAATACAAGGTATTGTTGTCCTACACTTCATAAGGATGCAGAAAAATACACTAGAAAATATGATAGGTGTCAAAGGATGGTTCAACCAACTAAATCAGATGAGATGCCTCTATACCCTCAAGTATTTATCACATCATTTGATAAATGGGGACTTGATTTTGTAGGTCCAATTGATCCACCATCAAATGGAAAATCTTACATCTTGGTTTGTATTGATTATGTGACTAAATGGGTTGAGATCAAAGCCATGAAACATGCTAGGGATAATAAAGTTGCAGAATTCCTCTATGAAAAAATCTTCATATGCTATAGAGTTCCTAGAGAAATAGTCATAGACCAAGGGGCTTAGTTCACATCCACTCTTATCACAACATTAGTGAATGAGTATAATATTAGGCATAGAAAATCTACACCCTATCAACCTCAAGCCAATGGCCAGTCTGAGGTAACAAATAGGGAAATAGAATCTATTCTAACCAAAACAGTAGCAATCCACATAAAATATTGAGAAAATAGGTTGCTAGAAGTTGTTTGGGCCTATAGAACCACTTGGAAAATCACTGCTAGTTTTACTCCCTTTGAACTATTATATGGAAAATAGTAATGATTCCTATAGAGTTTGAGCACAAATTCCTAGAATAACACTAAACATTGGAATAGATATATTTGGGGCACATAAGGATAGGGTTATGCAACTAAATACCTTAGATGAGATGAGGAAATCAGCTCTCCACCATGTTGAGATGGTGCAGAACCAAAGAGTTAGATGGCATGATAAATACATCAAAGAAAAGAAGTTCCAATCGGGTGACTGGACACTTCTTTATGATTCCAAGTATAAAGACAACTTAGGCAAACTTCAAATCCAGTGGTTGGGACCATATGAGATTGCAGAGGTATTTCCCAATGGTGTTGTTCAACTTACAACAATTGATCTTGTCAGGTTCAAGCTCCTTGTCAATGGTCATCGTCTCAAGATATACCATAAACTTGCCTCAAAACAGGAATTCATGCAACAATTTATTGAATACCAGAACTCTGAAGTTCTTGCAGCCAAAGGAAGTGGACCTAGTGTCCAACCTTCTAGCTAGTAAAAGGTACACATGCAACCATAATAACGATTTCCACTTTTTGTGGGAATTAATTTCTCCATCAATAAAACTACCCTCCCATTCATCTTCATCCCCTCTCTCTCTTCCACTTCACTCCACCACCAATCCACCATCACTTCATTTAACAACTCAACCGTACTTTTCCGGTGACCGGTACTTCCTTCCACACTTTTTGGAAGACATTCCAACTTTTTAGGTACGTCCATAATGACTTAATATAAATTAATTACCTTAAATGTATTTGTTTGATTACTGTACTTCAATATTGATATTTCACATAGCAAATTTTGTTAATATGCCCTGTTATATCATACTTCCATTCTAGCCTGTGTGGACACATTCTTTTATTTAGGTTGGGGGGGAAGTGTGAACCTATGTGTCATACATGTCATTAGTCATATTTCATGCGCCAACATGGAAACAAATTTGAAATGATGAATTTGAAGTGACGTTTTGCATGCATGATATGACATTAATCCACCACCATTTTCTTTGATAATACCCCTCCTTTATGTCTTCTTTACTACCTTAGTTGGAATCAGAATGCTACTAAAAAGGTAAAATTGAGAGGTCATGCGACATTGGTGTTAGTATTGGTGAGAATTGCAGGGAGTAGAAGAGAAATTGGGTTTTCAAAAGAAGGATTGTAGGAAAGAAGTCTTTGTAGAGGTGTTTTCCAGAGTGTGAGTTGAGGCAATGGGAGGTTAGTTAATCAGAAGGGAACCAACAGTTCACCAGGTAATCCAACAAGATGCACTCTGTGAACCCAAATTCAGAAATTGTGGTTGGATAGATTACTTTCTGAAGCTAAATAGTTTCAATAACGACATTTCCTTAGAATTTGCACAAACATTTTCTAATGGTGAGGCAATGGTGAAAGGATTAAAAGTTATAGCCACTGAAGAAAGGATTTTTGAAGTGTCAGGTTTTCCCACTAAAGGAGAAACCTACCTTGCTTCTAGGGATGCTAGATCAGCTAGAGAAAAATTCACCAAGCCTAGTGATCCTCCACTTGTTATAGACAAACAAGGAACAATAAATTCTTTTCCAGATATATGGAAACAAGTTTTTGTTTACATTATCAAATACATTACTTGTGAGGGTCGCCAATTATGTCTTCATTCTGTGCATTTCAAGCTTTTGAATCACATGAGACATGGCAGGAGGATGAATGTGCCAAACATCCTGTACAATCTCCTTGCAATCATGGTTGTTGAGACACATAAAGGTAGGGAAAACTCTATTTCCCATCATTGTTTGATTAAATTTCTAGTAGAAAATTATTTGCAATATGTGTCCAATATGTCATGGGATGAATTTTTGAACAATAAGAAGTTTAGATTAGAAAGTGTGGGTCCTAAAAATCAACCCCTAACTCATAGGGTTAGTGGGGATGAGGGGGTTATTAAATTCACTCTTGGAGCTTCAAATTTTGGGGTAATTCCTAGCACAAGCCCTCCTATGGTAGAACTTGTAGTGGAAATTAGTTCCTCTAAATCCAAGGATGTAGACAAAGATAGTTCATCTTCAAACCCCAATGTCGATGTTTCCCCTAAAACCATAGTTTGCACTAGGGATACAATTCAAAAGGAGGAAGCAAAAATGAGAATAGAAAAAAATAGCAAAGGGAAGGCTTAGAAGCAAAAACTAGGAAAGATAAATCCTAGCCCTAGGAAGCAGAAAATTGAAGAAACTAAGCATCCTGCAACCGTTGGGAAAAATAAAAGTCCTCCAAGGAAACCAAAACTAACCGAGATTTCTACTGGTGTGCCTCCAAAAGGGATCCATAGACTCAAAGGGAAACTTGGAAAGAAGGCAGAAACTCCTAAGGGGTAGGAAAATATAGGATTTGTAGAACTCGCTATTGTTGCAGAGCAAGTTGAACATCAGGAACCAATACAAGCAGAGCAAGTTGAACATCAGAAACCAGTGCAAAGGAAGATCCTCGTAGGAAAGCACAAACCTCCTAATTTTTCATGGGAATCATTAGCCCTGGATTTATGGAAATAAATGCAAGAGAAAGAAGAAGAATGGAATAGAGAAAAAATCAGGCTATAGGAGGAGATCAATAAGAAAAATGAAAAAAATGAGGAGAAGAATGCAGAGATTACTGCAATAAAGGATAAGGTAAACATTGTGGTGGCTCTAGTACCACAAATTATGGAATGTAGGACTCCCCCAAGGTCTATGCATTGCATTTAAGGGAGCCTAATCTTTCTTTTAAGTTGTCAAGGGTCATTTATGGTCTAAAATCTTCCATTGAAACCCCACAAAATTTTTTCCAAGCTTACCAATTCTCTCCTCCTAAAATTAAGAATTTACTGTGAGTTGTATTTGCACAACTATGATGTTCCCAATTACCATGAATGGAATCCATTGCTATATATTGGGGATATTAACTTGAGGGCATTAATGTCATGGATTTAGAATGAAATCAACTAGGGGCAACAATTCAAAATATACAAAGAAAAAGAACTCCATACCCCCTATCTCTAAGATCTAAATCAAGAAATCCTATAGATATCTACTACACATGGCACAAACTTCTTTACAATCCAGAGTACAAAAAGAGGATCATGCCTTCTAGGGAGGAAGCATACCTAGAATATGAACAAGTAGCTGCCACTACAGGAAAGATAGTATTTGGATATTTATCACAGAGATGGAATGAATTTCTAGATTAGTTAAAACAGGTTGAACCCTATTCCCTACAAAATTATTATGCAGCTTGCAAATGAAGCAACGGGTATATACATCTTTGGAGAATGAAGCAACATTATTGTCTCTCGTTAATATTTCAGCCACCTATTCTGTTGTGGCCAATACTAGACCACATAACCTATCAGTATGATGTAGACGTAGAGAGGCCAAGGTAGGGCGGACTGGAAAGTAAGTAGGGGTTCTATTGGGATCCAAATTCAGAAACAAACACTGATCAAGGGAAAACAACAATTGGTGATTTCAAGGCTTTGGTAAGGCAGAGGAATCAAGTTCCCTCTATTGGAGGACTAGCAGATCATTAGGTTGGGGGAGATTATGAGTCCAAATGATGACTCATTTTTTGTAGGATTTATCATATGTTTTTTATTGTTACTATAGGGTTTTAGCACCTAGTTACTAATACTTTCTATGATGTTTCCCTAAACTTATGAAATTATCCCTGTAACTTTTGATAGTATTAACCTGCTATGTGATATATCTATATTAATTTTACATGTGATTGAATGAATGTTATTCTAAGGTGATTATGGATATACAATTATCTGGTGCACACCAATGTCA
>VDFB02345586.1:0-28518 GCA_007258455.2 Sequoia sempervirens | reverse complement strand
TCTTGCAGCCTATTGTGTTGTCTTGTCTACATTTATTACCTCGTTGAATCCCTAAATCACTGGTATATCACATGTAGTTTTTGAATAATGAAATAGATTTAAATATGTGATTAATGAACAGATATTGTGTATGTGACATTCACCTTTTCTTTCGCATCTGTCACCTTGTGTTTCACAGGTTGTTAAAGAAAGTATGATCGAGTCAAGCCTAGTCGATATCGGCCTTGCAGTAAAGTCTATTTCCTGCATGACTTCGAGGAAGCTCTGGTGAAGACTCTTTGACCGAAACTGTTGGGAAGGATTTTTAATGACAATCAATTTGGAAAGAGTGGAGTGCTAGATTCTCTCTGGATCAGGTTGAATGGATAAATTCATTTATGAAGTCTATTCCTTGATTTTGGGATACACTTTACTTCCATGACTTTCTTTGTTAGGGGTAGTTAGTTAGTTGTTCTCCTGATTTTAAATAAGTGCTCCTCCTGCGCGAGTGAGCAAGAAGATGGTTAGAAGTTAGATAGAAGCATAGTGATAGGGAGATAGCAGATATCATGTAAGAGTCAGTATGATAGTAATAAAAAGTAGAATCTGCATGACAAGAGACAAATTTTGTTGCTAGTTTTCATATCAACAAAGCGATGTATACCATTCTGAGTTTATGAATAAAGTTTGATGAAGTTCTGAGTTCAGGACTTGCGTAATTAGTAGATGCTTGCTAAGGGGACCACTTAGTAAGTATGTAGCTAGTTAGTTGTTTTGCTCTTTTTTCTATTAGTCACTTCGGTTATATTTCATGTACATTTTCAGCACAAACTTCGGTCTTGTGTTGCTCTAGCGACGCTCCGAGAATCATCCACAGTACTGCATTCACGCAGCATAAGGCTAGTTCATAGTTTGAGTCTCAGTCGTAGCTGTTATGATTTCTGTTTTGGTTAAATCATGGTTGAGTTAAAATAACTTTGCATTGCCTTCCTGTAGCGTAGATAGAATTCTTTCCAAGTATTTATTTCTGTTAAGTTGTGACCAAAACTAGTTCTTAGTGCATATATTGTGCTGCGCCATTCAAAGTATACATTCCCTGGTTTGACAAGTAAATGAACATCCATAAAGAGATATTGGTCACCTACTTTGGAATGTCCAATTCCTAGGATAGGTTTTACTATGATTTTCATATTATCCTTTTGTGAGTACGACCAACAACTACAAATGTGGAACTACTATAAGAAGAAGAAGAGAAGTGTTTATCATCAATCATGAAGCTATTGGATGATGATTTGGGTTCCTTATATTTTACACTTCATTCATGGGAGAATACAAGATTACACATAAATCAAGAAAAGGGAAAGTAGTTGAAATAATATCAATAAAAGTTGAGTCATCAAAACAATGTGATCCCACAACTTTTAGAAAAGAAGAGGAAAACAATAATTATACATCAACATATGATGAGTGTGATCATGACAAATTGCATTCTTCAAAAGAAATGGAAAAACCTTATGGAAGAGATTATGATCTTTTGAAAAAACTTGGCTATAATGGGAAAGGATGTGGAAATTTAAAGATCAAGGTATATGTGTCCCTATAGAGTCTACCTTGCATGAACAAACAAGAGGTCTTGGTTAATTTATGTCAAAATAAATGAAATAATGAAAGAAACCTTCACTGAATATCAATTTCATCACATAAAACACTCTTAGGATACATATTGATTTATCTTCAAACACTTTTTTTAGTGAGGATTAGGGTTCATTAGATTTTACACCCTCCTTTAAAGGAGAGTAAAAAATCTCACAATCTAAGCCTAGAGAGTCTTGTGTGTGTATGACATGTTGCATTAAGCATGAAGTATCTCTATCACAAAGAAATGAACATCTTCTACTATTGATCAAGAGAGTACCTTTTCAAAGCTTCTCAAAGATTTATTTATTACTCTTCTCCCAAGAAAACAAAAGAAGTTTTATAAAAAAATGTTCATTTCTTGAATATCTTTGAGTGCATGCTCATTCAACCAATGAATGTAAGGCTTTGAGTAATAAAATTCAACATCCTAAGGATTTTGGTGCTATTCCTTGTGTTGATGTACATACTTCCTCTAAGTAATAATAATTTTCATCTTATCATGTTTCTCATCACTACTCATTGCCATTCATGGTGGTACAATATTAGGTGAAACCATATTTATCTTGGTATAAACATGATATTTCTTGGTGGTTTTATTTGTCTCTACACTTGGGGAGCAAGGATAACTAGTTTTTGGGAGATGTGCATTCCTTTCAAGGATCCCCCTTCCTCTCTTTCTACTTGAAGTACCAACATATCAAGTATGTTAAAATTTTAAGGGGGGCATACAGTCCCCCACTCATTGCTTGCATGGTCCCTTCTTAGTGATGATAGAATACATCTCCTAGGAAGTGTGACCTTTGCATTGGTATTATTGGAATTATTTCATCTTGGCATGAGTTTCATTGACATTTTTACATTTCTTGCTTCACTTTGTTCATAGAGGTTGAACTTAGTATGGCTTTGGCATAATATCTCGATCATGTTTCCATGAGTGTCTAGAATAATGCAGCTTGCTATCCTTATGAAGCAATTTTATCCTATTCTATGAGTGTCTAGCATAATGTAGCTTTCTAGCCATGTGAAACATTTTTCATGATTTCACACCTTGTAGACCTAGTGTATGTTTTTCATTTTTCTTTGGACAAACAAAAGAGGCTTGATCCATACCTTTTGGACAAATAGTCAAAGCTTGATCCACCCATTTTCCTTTCAAGTCACATTAATTCTAACAGTATATGTTTGTGCATATTCTCTTACTATTCATATCATACATATTTGTGCTTCCCTTTGTGCTTATGTTGGTTTTCTTGGTATCTTGATCTTGGGGGTTTGGCCACCTCCTTGATCTTTTTCATTCTATTTTTCTAACATTTGTGCACTTAGACCCCTCTTGACATATATTTGTATACTTTAGTGTTAGTTTGAGCATGTTATCATACTCTAAGTTTGAGTGTGGGATTATACTCTAAGTTTGAGCATGGGCTCATAATCTCACTAAAGTGGGGGCTAAATAAAGTGTAGAAAATTTTACTCGTACTTGTCAAAAATATCGTCAGTAACATTTTCACAGTTGTTTGGGCCCTCCTTGTAAAATTGAGCCTAATAATGCCTTGAATTAGTTTGTAATGTGTTTAACACACTCACACTAGTTCTTGGGCCCTTGTGAACTAATGAGCTTAGATTGTACCTTGCTAAAGTGTCGTGAAGTTTTGTAACACATTTTCACACATTTACAAGGTTTTATCAATTAGCTAAACCTAATAAACCTCTTTTAACCAAAATGTACCTTAATCATACCTTATTTGGAGTGTTGTAAAGTGTTGTAACATACCTTCACACTTTTATAGGGTTGTCAAAAATAATTGGGCTTCTTTATGCTTTAATTGGCCTTATTTTGTATCAAAAATCCTCATTTAATGCATCTTTTCAAGGATAATCCTAACACAAATCAATATACAATCATAAATTTTTCAAGTGTTTGAGGTTGAATGGCCCAGATTTAGTGATCTAAGACTCATTCACCACCTTGGGAGAATGAGTCCCACCTAGGTTTTTGGGTCTTCTAACTGGTTTCACACCTTTCTAAGCATTTTTAAAAATGGTCCCATAAATTATGCCTAATGGGACTCATTCACCACCTTGGGCGAATGAGACCCATGTGGCCCAAAATCAAAATTAATTCAAAATTTTGGTGGGATTTTATCCTCCTAGATCTAATATTGGCTTGTAGTGTTGTAATTTTGGGAATTCTTGCATAATTAAGTATAAATATAAGTTTTTTCACTCATTTTACACCTAGCAAGTTGAATGAGCATTCATAATAGAAAATTGGAGTTCACAAGAGAATTCAAGCATTCAAAAGACCATTCAAGAGTCTACAATAGAAAATTATCAAGTATTCTAGAGAATTATTCAATCATCAAGCATCATGTCAAAGATTTCATGCATCATGTTTTTTTTAGCTAACAATTGTGATGTAGGGTTTTATGATTCAAGCTAGCATTTCATTCAAGATCTATCCTATTCAAGAAAGATTCAAGGTCTACATCCATTGGAACCATCTCACACATGTTTGCAGCATTTCATTGCTAAGGTTTGGTGAGTTGAAAAATCATCTTTTGTTCATTTATCATTCTCCATTCCTATTTCATTCTATTTTAAGGTTTGATTACCAAAATAGGGTTTGACCAAGGAAAACCCCTATCCACTTGTGCCATAGAAAAATGGACCCTTGTCATTCTCATGTCCTTTTAGGTCTTGTTTCATGGTGTTGGAACTATGTTTCTCTAATTTTATGTTGTAACATGGCTTAAACATGCTTATTTAGGTACTAAAACTCAAAGAACAATGTCTTGTCAAGGTGTTGTGAAGTGTTGTAAGGAATTTTACATTCGTCTAGACTCTATTTAATGTAATTTACCTAAAAATCACCTTTTTACTCATCAACAAGTCCTATCTTGAAGTATTATAAAGTCTTGTAACAAGGTTTCACACTCTTCTAAGCATATTTTCACTATTTATACCCTTCTCATGCTTTATTTAGTCTCTTTATGCCCTCATAAGTTGTAATTAAGTGTATTTTTGAATGTTATCCTGACAAATAACATTAAATACAACATTTTTACCAATGCATTTTTTTAGGTCCTAGGTGGGACCCATTCGCCATGGGTGGCAAATGAGTCCCCCTTCACCCCAAATTTAAAATATTAAAATTTTCTTTGGGGATTTTATTCAAAATAACTTGATGTTGACTTGTGATGAGGTATGAATGGATACTAAGGCACAAGAATTGTATAAATAAGTGATTTTCATCTCATTTAATGCCAATTCATCAAATTCACTTATCCACCTCTTCACTCAAACATTCAAGCACTATTCAAGTAATTTGAAGTAGCTATTGAAATTACTTTATACTTACATCATCAAGGGTTGGGTAATTTTATAGCACTTGCATGGTATTATTTTATCTTTCTATTTCATTTCATTATCTTTTCAAGGGTTTAATTACCAAAAGTGGGGTTTGACCAAGGAAAACCCCTATTCACTAACCCTCAATCATTTTTCTGCTATTGCATGTTTGTTTGCAGCTATTTGTACATAGATTTGATGGTTATTAGGCATTGAAGATTGATTTCCAAGTCAACTAGGTTCTTCAAGTCAACTTGAGTCAAATTCAAGCTTGGAGAGAGTTATTTGTCTATTTTATGCAGAACTGACTTTGACAACCTGACAAGCAGACATTTTCAGATCAAGTGTTGTAGAGTTGTCTCCTAATTTTTCAAAAATTTGGGAGAGGAGTGATTTGCCACCTATGGAAAATGAGTTCCACCTTAGCACTAAAAATTTGAATTTTGTCAGATTTTGGATCCCGACAGACAGAAACCAGCTCCTAACATTTTTTTACCAGGAGGAGCACTAATTCGCCACCCTGGGTGAATGAGCCTCATTGTGAAAAATTAGTGATCTCATCAAACATCAACAACATCCTAGAATCATCAAAATTTTCCTAGGGACACTCTCATTTGACCCATCTCTTTATGTTCTTAACATTTCATTCATTTTCTTCATTGTTTACATATCACACTGTTTTCAAACAAGGCATAAATCTCACTTTTGCATTCATTTTCAGTCATTTAGATTAGTTAATTGCATTTAGTTAAGTTAATATACATTAAAAAGCATTGCATACATTCTGATTTGAGTGAATCACTAGCATTTTTGGTCCTATCTCTCTCCTTTTAGGTGAAAAACCCTAGAAGTGAAAGAGTAGTCCATAGGGTCCCAAAAATCTAGGTTTCATTTTGCGGAACTTGAATTTTGAACACTTTGAATTTCTGATTGCATTCACATATTGCATCTTAGTTTTCATTTGCATTAGCCTTCAATTAGGACATTGATTTGTTATTGCACTTTAGGTCTTTTCATTTTGCATTAGTGAAAACTTCATTTAGATATCATTTTTGCATTACATCTAATTGAAAAATGTCAAAATATGCATTATGCATATGCCATTGCATTTTGTAGAGCATTTACATCATATGTAACTTTCTAAAAAATACTAAGAAGCTTCATACTATGACTCATTTGCCACCCAGGTCGAATTAGTCCCTCTACACTTTTTAGACAACATTTCTGGCATTTTTCTAGCATTTTTTTGCATTTATATTTCCTATAGTTGGATCTCTATTATAGTTAGTAGAATCTCTATTATTTGTATTTTAAAGCTCTTATATTATCTTTTATTTTCATTCACCCATCCTTTGTGGTACTTCTATGAGTGTTTGGGGCCCCGTTGATAATACTTTAGTGAGACAAAGTTCTAGATTCATGGCATCCCACAATAGCACTTTCATTGTGGACCTTGGGATCTCACGAGCTCCTACTCCTAGTATGAAAAATGGTGCATTAGGCCCTAACAATACCACTTCCATGCCTTCACCTTTCCATCCAATGAATGTTGACAAACAAAATAATTTCCTCCCGCCAGAAAAGATCATTAATATTCATGAGGACTTGGAACATTTACAACAAGACTTGTCACTTGAAACCATTTCCACAATTTCCATACCTACCATTGAGAATCATCATCTTTTGATTGAAGGTGATGATGGATTGCAAGTGATGAAGAAAATAGATAAGATTTACAATAAACATGCCATTTCAAATATCCAATCCACAAACATTACTATAAACCAAGGAGCACCTCAACTTCCTCCCCCTTCAACTATAGCATCCATACCAACTTATACCAATATGCAAGTCCATACAACTATGCCTCACACTATTTATTTCCTAATTTCCACTAGCATTCCTACATCTTTTGTGGCATCGCAAGTCCCTTCCACCACTTTCACACCCCTTAGCATTCCTTTCACTTCCCCTTACATCACTTAAAATCCATCACCATTTTCCCTTCTACCTCAACCTACATACCCCAATAGCCTTTGTACACAACTCCTTACCACAATTTCATCTATGCAACATCAACTTTCCACAATTAGTCAAGGTCATACCGCTCCAACCACATACCATGTCTCTAATAGCTCCTTGTCCTTAGAAATCTTACATACCCTGATGCCAAAAGGAAAAGAAATTCCTCAGTTTGAGAAATAGGGAGGAAAAGGAGATCCTATCAACCATGTTAATGCTTATACAACTTTGTGTAGTGACTTTGACCTTGCTGATAAGATTTTAGCAAAAACAATTCCAAGGACCTTGAAAGATACTACATTAGAATGGTTTTCCAACTTTCCCAATCATTTCATCCAATCATTCAATGAATTGGTGGATGCTTTCATTAGTCACTTCCAAGTTCACATGACACCTAAAACGACAATGGAAAAACTTATGAGATGTAGACAAAATAAGGATGAAAAAATGGCAGATTTCATCTCATGTTACTAATCCTTATATGCTCAAATTGATGTCAAGATTCCAAATGCACATCTGCAAAATATGTTTATCAAAAACTTGCACACCAACCTTTAGCATAAACTCACGATGATGAAATTCCCTTTATTCATGCATTTATATACAACCTTATGTCACTACCAAAATTTGGTTTGGAGTCTTCATTCAAAATCCACTTCTAGCCAAGTTGACAAACTAGAACACACCAATCAAAACCAAAATAATACACAAAACTTCCACAAACCTAATAGAGTCTTTTTATAGTTTAATCTGCCTCCTCAACCATAATCACCACTAACCCAACAAGTTCAAAATTCAATGGCCACTGCTAAGGTAGTTGTGCCTTATCATTATGGGGATTGGAAGAGACAATTCACTCCTTTACCTGATACTCTCCATAATACAATGAACCAATTAATTCAAAAATGCATGCTCACTTTCCTGCCGGTTAGACCACTTGATCCAAACCAATTGTTACCACCCAATTTCAAGCCTAACTCTTATTGTCACTTTCATCACCAAAATGGACATGACACTTAACATTGTAAGTGTCTAAAACATTTAGTTGAAGACCTCATTGAGCTAGTACATTTTTCCATTGAGGGTGTTAATGATCAAGGAAATAAGTATGTTGCATCCCCTAACCAAAATTTACAATTTTTCACCAATCCTATGCCTAAACATACTACCTCATTTTTCAAGGCTAGTGAACCTTCAAACCCTAATGTAATGACTGTTGATACAAATATTGAACAACATGATACAAATCTTATTATTACCCAAGTTAGTCCTATGGATAACTTTGTGGATACGATAGAAATTATCCCTTGTAAGAGCCAAACCACTAAATCATTTGATATTACTTTTTCTGCTAAAGACATACTACAAAAGCTTCCTGATGGTCCTCTGTACATAGCTAGCCAAATCTATAATAAGCCCTCTAATGGGATATTAATAGATCCCACTTCTGGTGAGAAAGTGATCATAGAAAAAAAATTGGTATTACATGAGCTATATGAAGATGATTATAATAAACCCACTGCATGGATTAAAACACATACTAGTTTTGGATTCTCTACGATTGGATCTATCATGCTACCCTTAAAAATAGGACCTAAAGCTTTGGAGGTAACATTTTCAATTATTCCACAATCTGACCAATTTCATGTGTCTAGGCCTCCCTTGGCTTCACTCAATGAAAGCGGTCCCATTAGTTGTTGATGAGTGCTTGAAGTTTCCACATGACAATGAGATAGTCACCATACACCATAGTGAACTTAATCCTTTATCTTCCAAAGGTAACCTCTCATTAGAATCCTTTTGGCCTAAACCCATGGAACCTATCACCCCTCACTAGGACTTCTTTTTCATAGCTTATGAAAAGTTTAAAGCCAAAAAGGTAGCTGAATTATCTCTTCGTAACTCATCCCCGTCCACTTCTAGACCTCCTATTATAGATGAAACCATGCTTCAACCTGAGTCTAACATTGAGTAAATCATCAATCCTCCTAGACAACCACCCCTCGACATTTCCCTATCATCATTTAAATGACCAAGGGAACATGAAGCAAGCCCTACTCAGCCTCCTTACCTTAAACAATTGTATAAATCCAAAGAGAAAGTGGTTGATCCATCCTCTTCAGTTTCTTTTGTTCTTCTCCCTTTAGAAGAAAAAGAACCTATGATGAATCAATATGATCTTACACCTCCACAACTCCAAAATAGAATTAAATAGAACCATGGTGCTAGGGAATGTAGGCGTCATCATTGTCTCCTTGCTCGTCAATCTTGTACAAAAGTAGATACAAAAAATTAACCTTTACCTTTGACAGAAGTAATAGATGACCACCCTCCATCTTTAGAAATCACCCTTTGTCCTCCTATTGTCATTAATCTTAATGATGATGATGATGGTCCTAATGATGGGAAGATTTCCAAAATAGATGAAGAATTGCATAACAATTTAAATTCTTTATTTTCATCCATAATGAGCTTAAATGATACATCCTCTCCACCAAGTGAAGAACCTAGTATGACTCCTAGTTTGGTGCTTGCAATTATTTCTTTGGATAGTCAACCTCCCTTGCATTACAATGAAGATGATTGGGAGGTGGATGGCCTATTAGATGGCTGACTTGCATTCACCTAACTATCATTTTTACTTTTCTCCTTTTATTTTCCTTTTCATGTGCAAATCTTGTTCCCCCATATTGTGTCTTTGATGTTCTCTCTCTTTGTACACTTCTTCTATTCATACCTCTATTCTTCTATTCATCATGCATTATCTTTTTCATTTTCGTTTTATTTATCCTTTTAGGATGATGCAAGCGTAGAGATGCCCTATGTCTCTTCATGTTGACCCAAAGGTCCTTGTCTTTTTCTCTTTTTTTGTGTTCCTTCTGGGATGATGCAAGTGTAGATACCCTATGTCTCTTCCGCGTTGACCCAAAGGTCCTTGTCTTTTTCTCTTTGTTTTGTATTCTCCCTTTTGGGGATGATGCAAAGTGTAGAGATTACTATGTCTCTTCCATGTTGACCAAAAGGTCCTTGTATTTTTTCTCTTTTTGTTTTGTTCTCATTTTGGGGATAGCCCTTAAAGCCTAAAGATGACCCTGTCTCTTCCATGTTGACCCACAATGTTCTTGTTTTCTTCTTTTTTTTGTGTTTTCCTTTTGAGAATATACAGGTGGGACCGAAATGTCTCCTTCCTTGTTAAAATCATTTTCTTTTTTGCCTTTCATTTTGGTTCACTTTTGTTTTCCTTTTGGGGATGATGCAAGGCATCGAGATTTTGTCTCTCTCCATGTTGACTCAAAACGGACTTTATTTTTCTTTTGTTTTCAATCTCTTTATGTCATTCTTCTAGCTCTATGTGCTTTGGGGAATATGAAATTTTTGAGCTCTTTCATAAAAAAAATTGTAGTAATGATCATACTGACCCCAAATCCATAGATCCCTTATGTGTTTGGTGTGCTCTTTTATGGGGGTCAACTCCCTTTCTTTGTTTTTCATTTTTCCTTGACATGACATAGCCTAACTTTGAAACATATGACTTGGCATAGGGCTTTCCCAGTTGGATCTCATGCCTTTTGTCCTTTGCTTTTTTCTTCTCTACTTTAAAGTAATTTCTCATAGAATGATGTGTGAAATTCCTTTAAAGTAAAGACACTCTGATACCATTAATTCATTTTGAATTCTTGGTTTCTAAATATAACCTTGTCATTTTATATGATGTTTGTCCTTTTTTGGATGACATTGGGTGTAATGTCTTTCATAAGTGTGATCTATCTTAGCATATTACATTCCTCTTAGTGGCCTAATGAGGCACTACATCTCCTAAGTTGTGAATATTCTATTCTTTGATTGTTCCTCTGTTGGAGACATTAGAAACAATGTTCCCTAAGTGACTAACTTGCATAAACTAGCAGACTCATACGAACATCTTTTCACATTTTACATATTATGTTTTATAGTTTTGCATTTTTTACATTTTGCATTCCTTTTTTCCACCTTGCATAATGCAACTTGCATGACTATGGTACCTTTTTATTTTTGTTCATGAAAATTCCTTTTTCTTTGTGGTGCCTTGTTAAAGTTATCAGGCAATATAACTTCGACATAGTTCAATGGGAAGCCCACCTAGCGGCATGACTTTTCCCCATAGCCGCTTTTGTGTTTGTGAGTGCATACCAACTAGCGTATGTATCTTACCTTTTTGGGCTTTCTCACCCCAGGAACAACTAGTTCTGTGGCCACAGAGTGAGTATATAGTGGTTCCTTTGTCACCCTGCGGATAGCCTAAAGTTCTATGGCCCCAGAGTGAGTACACATTCTCTTTTTCAAACAATCAGACTAGATCTCTTTGCACAACTAGTTGGATTGACGATCAAAGCTTCATCCAATTCTTTTCAACACTTGGGTGTTCCTTTGTTGTTATGTCTAGTTTTCCATGGTATCTTTATCCTAGGGGCTTGATCATCCCTCTTTATCATTGCCATTCCATGCTGCTAATGTAAGTGCCTTGGACCCTTCCCTCTATGTTCATGGCTACTTTAGTGTGAGCTTGAAATAGGTTCATCCTCTCACAAAAGTGGGGGCTAAATGTGCCATAGAAAAATGGACCCTTGTCATTTTCATGGCTTTTTAAGTCTTGTTTCATGGTGTTGGAACTACGTTGCGCTGATTTTATGTTGTAACACAACTTACACATGCCTATTTAGGTACTAAAACTCAAAGATAGACGTCATGTGAATACGTTGTGAAGTGTTGTAAGACATTTCTACATTCTTGTAGACTCTATTTAATGAAATTTACCTAAAAATCACCTTTTTACTCATGCACATGTCCTATTTTGAAGTGTTGTAAAGTCTTGTAACAAGTTTTCACACTCTTCTAGGCACATTTTGACTATTTACACCCTTCTCATGCTTTATCTAGTCTCTTTATGCCCTCATAAGTTGTAATTAAATACATTTTTTAATGTTATCACAAAAAATAACATTAAATAAAACATTTTTCCTGACACATTTTTTTAGGTCCTAGGTGGGA
The DNA here is from genome assembly GCA_007258455.2 of Sequoia sempervirens. Taxonomy (NCBI): domain Eukaryota; kingdom Viridiplantae; phylum Streptophyta; class Pinopsida; order Cupressales; family Cupressaceae; genus Sequoia; species Sequoia sempervirens. Next base: position 16,500 of record VDFB02345586.1, on the reverse strand, counting down.
CCCATTCACCAGGGTGGCGAATGAGTCCCCTTGGCCCCAAATTCAAAATATTTTAAATTTTCTTTTGGGATTTTATTCAAATTCACTTGATGTCAGCTTGTGATGAGGTATGAATGGATACTAAGGCACAAGAATTGTATAAATAAGTGTTTTTCATCTCATTATAACCCCCATTCATCAAGTTCACTTATCCACCTATTCACTCAAGAATTCAAGCATTTTACATCAATGATTCAAGCATTATTCAAGCACTTTGAAGCAACCATTGACATTACTTTAGACTTGTATCATCAATGGTTAGGTAAGTTGATAGCACTTGCATGTTATTAGTTTATCTTTCTCTTTCATTTCATTATCTTTTCTAGGGTTTAATTACCAAAAGTGGTGTTTGACCAAGGAAAACCCCTATTCACTAACCATCAATCATTTTTCCCCTATTGCATGTTTGTATGCATATTTCACAGGTTATTAGGTGTTGAAGATTGATTTCCATGTCAACTAGGTGCTTCAAGTCAACTTGAGTCAAATTGAAGCTTGGAGAGAGTTATTTGTCCATTTTCTACAAAACTGGCTTCGACAACCCAACAAGTAGATATTTCCAGATCTGGTGTTGTAGAGTTGTCTCCTAATTTTTTAGAAATTTTGGAGAGGATTTTTTCACCACTTGTGGTGAATGAGTCCCACCTTAAGATTGAAAATATGAATTTTGTCAGATTTTGGATCCCAACAAACAAAAACCAGCTCCTGACACTTTTTCACCAGAAGGAGGACTAATTCGCCACCCTGGGTGAATGATTCACACAGTGAAAAATTAGTGATCTCAACTAGCATCAATAACATGCTAGAATCATCAAACTTTTCCCAGGTGCACTCTAATTTGACCCATCTTTTTTTGTTCTGCACATTTCATTCATTTTCTTCATTGTTTGCATATCATACTATGTTTTCAAAAAAGGCATAAATCTAACTTTTGCATTCATTTTCAGTCATTTAGATTATTCAATTGCATTTAGTTAGGTTCATTCACATTAAACAACATTGCATGCATTCTAATTTGAGTAAATCATTAGGATTTTTGGCCCTATCTCTCTCCTTTAGGTGAAAAACCCTAGAAGTGCAAGAGTAGTCCATAGGGTCCCAACAATATATGTTTCAAACATTTTTCCCTCTATTTAGTGTATGATTTATAGGTTTAGATTGAAGACACATTGATGAGAAATTTTTGAGAAAGTTGTGAAAGTTGCCATCAAGCATTGGAGAACATTGGAGAACACCTACAGGTTGATTAGATATTTGGATCCAAAAACCTGAAGATGAAAATTAAGCAGATTGAGGAGAGTAGATTTAGACTTTTAAGTTTTAAAAAACCCTAACTGGACTGATTTTCCACTTCTATAGTATGAGTCCCAATTTAGGTCAAAATTTAGATTTTTAGAGATTTGTATACCCATTTTCTAGATTCTTGTTCCTGCACAGAAACCCAAATCTGGGATTGATTCATCAACTTGGTGAATGATTCCCACTTAGCATTAAAGTTAAAATTTCCAACATTTCAAAGCCTCATCTAGTTATCTTCATATTTCCAGGTAAACACAATTCATCCTACAATTTGTTATTCTATTTTATTTGCATTTCTAGGTCATTTAGTGAAGGATTGCATTCAATTAGGGTTAAGCATTTTGAGTTGCATTTCACTTTTCTTTCCAATTCTTACCTTGGTGGAAAAACCCTATTATTTTACATTCAGCCCCTAGGACAACCTTATTGCAAGATCTCTTTTTCCTTTGCATTGAGATCTCTAAGGTTTTTTTCTTGAATGAGAGAGAGTGAAGATTGTCATTCTAGGTCCTAAACCCTAGAAAACAAACAATTTTCCACCTTTCACTCCTTTACAATTTCACACTATGTTTGTATCCCCTTAATTAATGAGACTTAATTAAGCTTCTAATTTCCTAAATGATGCATTCCAAAGCCTTATTATTCATGTTTTCTAAAAGGGAAACTTATATTAAACAAATTATAACAATAATTTAAACACCTTGGAAATTGTGTGTCTTGGATTTAGGTCCTAGGATCCATCCACCCAAGGGTGAATGGTTCCTCCTTAAGTGCTAGGATCCAATTTAAAATATGTTTTTGGTGGCCTTTTAATTATTCAAATTCAAGTTTCAATTATTGGTTTTTGGAATCTATTTTTTTGGAAAATTAGATAAACACCAATAAATACATAATTATTTTATTAATTAAAATCTAAGAATTAAGAGACAACTTTCACAATAAAATATTATTGTCAAGAGCATTGAAGAGAAGATATATCACTCATCTATAGTAGCAATCAAGATCATATCATCATGTCAAAGTTTGTGCATATTCATGCCATATTTTGGAGCTAACACTGTGATGAAGGTTTCATGAATTCAAGAATCAAATCAATCCAATTCATGCAAGATCCAATCCTTAGAGTGATGTGTTAGACTTCAACCCTCTAATGGCAGCCATTAAGGGTCTGGTGAGTTGTGGCATAGCATTGTCCATTCATCAAATTCCTTTCATTTTATCATTATTTCATTATCAAGGTTTAATTACCAACATGGGTTTGACTAAGGAAAACCCATATTCACCAAAAAGCAAACATTTTTCTTCTCTCTTTGTACATGTGTAGATTTATAGGTGAAGAAGGATTGAAGATTTATCAAAAGAACAAATTTTCAAAGTTGTCAAAGTTGTCAACATTGTTGTCAAGCCATGAAAACTTAGATCCTGAATTTTTTTCTTAAGTTTAGGCATTGAAACCTAGGGAAAAAAGAAGATTAAATCCTATACTAGAGGACCCCTGAAGTTGAGGAAAAACCTTGTACAAAGAACCATTTTCCTTTGGGTGAATGATTACTTGTAGGAAACTCAAAACCCACTTTTCTAGGTAGGTACATACCATTTTGTACTTCCCAGATCTGCTTACAAACTATATCATTTATGTTTTTGTTTTTGTAGAAATCTGCATTTCAAGTGTTAGGTCATGCAATTTAATTTGTTATATAATTTTAAATCATGTCCCAAAGGTGCATTTCATTCATTTATGTCATAGGAAAATAATAGATCCTACTAATAGGATTGACTCACCTCAAGGTTGAAAGTCAATCCTATCCTTGGGAGATCTCTTTTTCTAATGAAATTAGGAAAGTGTAAGTGCATAGATTACACAACTTTTAATAATTCCACATTGATCACCACACTTACATTTTTCTTTATTTCACCTAATATTATAAAATGTCAAAGTAGTCTCTTCTATTTCACCAAACCACACACCTAGGAAATTAAAGGATAAAAAATGGACAACCAATTTTTTTTGTGATACAAAAGTGGCATTGAGAAAGTCACACAAGACTAATACATGCTCAAAGCTTCATAAAAATATGCCATGACACACATGGCATGCAATTCAATGTGTAATGCATAATGACACAAGAAAAATAATTAAAGACAACATGGGATAAAATACAATGGTTAAATAGAGAAAAAATAATAAGGGGGTGTTAAGCTTTCCTCAAAATATTAGAACATCCTCTAATCATCTCTATCTAACCACCCTCCAAATCCCACTAACAAACTCTATCATTCTTTTATCAAGGGTTATCCAAAATCCATGACCCATGATAAGTTATTTAGATGTACATAGTTCATATATTGTATTAGAATTCCCTAAAGGCTAATATTGTATTGAAATTATCCCAATACCAATACACTAATATTTAACTTCACTAAATTTTGATACTAATAGCTTGTTATCAGAATTCTCTAAAATCCTTATATCGAAAACCTTGTATTGGAAGTGTATAAAATTATGATACACAACATACTAGTATTATACTAAACTCTAAATTCCAATACCATAAAACTCTAGTAATTAACTTATCCTAGTTCCACTTCTCCTAAAACTTTGGTATTATAATTATTACAATTTTTATACCCTAACATAGAGACAAAAGAATAAAATATGAAGGCACAAAAAACACTAGTAAATTCAACTTTTAAACTCAACAAGGGATAACTTCCTTAATTTATGAGGTGTTATGAAATGGTTCAAGGAAAAGTTTCAATGGATTGTAGGAATAAAATTTATAACACAAGATACTTCAAGAGGTATTGATCCCAAGAATCAAAGCACAAGGCTATACTAGCCCCCTAAGATAAAGAAATGAACTACCAATCCCATGAGAAAATTGAAATGGAATGCCATACTAATTTGAAACCAATGCAAATACATGAGACAAAATAAATAATAATAAATTAAAATATTTTAATAATATAATATATATTCACTCATAAACATATATAAACATGAAATTAAAACATATGATAACTAAATCCAAGCATGTTGGACTCTAGGAAGGTAACTCATAAATGTTTCCTCTATTTTTTTCCATTGATGGGTCATGACTGCATTCAATTTTGAAATATGTATTTCTATCTTAAGATTGATACAAAATTTTGAAGCCTTTGGTATTTTACAAAAAAAAATTCCAAGAATGTCTAATTATTAAGATTTGAGTTATACAAACTGTGAAGTTGAAAAATGGCCCCTTGTCATTTTCATGGCCTTTTAGGTCTTGTTTCATGGTGTTAGAACTATGTTGCTCTGATTTTATGTTGTAACATATGGCTTGAACATGCTTAATGCAATTTACCTAAAAACCACCTTTTTACTCATCAACAAGTCCTATTTTGAAGTGTTGTAAAGTTTTTAACAAGCTTTCATGCTCTTCTATGCATATTTTCACTATTTACACCCTTCTCAAGATTTATTTGGTCTCTTTATGCCCTCATAAGTTGTAATTAAGTGTATTTTTGAATGTTATCCTGAAAAATAACATTAAATACAACATTTTTCCCGACACATGTTTTTAGGTCCTAGGTTGGACCCATTCGCCATGGGTGGCGAATGAGTCCCCCTTGGCACCAAATTCAAAATATTTTAAATTTCCTTTTGGGATTTTATTTAAAATCACTTGATGTCGATCTATAATGACCTATATGAATAGATACTAAGGCACAAGAATTCTATAAATAAGTGATTTTCACCTCATTTCTAACCCCCATTCATCAAGTTCACTTATCCACCTATTCACTCAAGCATTCAAGCATTTTATATCAACAATTCAAGAGTTATTCAAGCACTTTGAAGTAGCCATTGACATTACTTCAGACTTGCATCATCAAGGGTTCAGTAAGATGATAGCACTTGCATGTTATTAGTTTATCTTTCTCTTTCATTGCATTATCTTTTCTTTAATTACCAAAAGTGGGGTTTGACCAAGGCAAACCCCTATTCACTAACCCTCAATCATTTTTCCCCTATTGCATGTTTGTTTGCAACTCTTTGTATGCATATTTGACAAGTTATTAAGTGTTGAAGATTGATTTCCAATTCAAATAGGTGCTTCAAGTCAACTTGAGTCAAATTCAAGCTTGGAGAGTTATTTGTCTATTTTTTGTAGAACTGACTTCGATAACCTGACAAGTAGACATTTCCAAATCTGGTGTTGTAGAATTGTCTCCTAATTTTTCAAAAATTTGGGAGAGGACTGATTCACCACCTATGGAAAATGAGTCCCACCTTAGGATTGAAAATCTGAATTTTGTCAGATTCTGATCCCAACGGATAGTGTGGACATCAAATCTGCAAATGGTTAACAATTTTAACATAACATCATCATGTTAGTCCCTTGCAAAACATTAGATTTGAAATCCCTATGAAATACTTGACTATGATGAAACATGCAAATTAGATAAACAAAGATAATCAAATGTAAGCATATGAAAGCATAGTCAAAACTTTATTCCATAGTGGATTGGTGTCACATGTGCTAGTGACCCTTTCCCAATCCTTGATTAAAGCTTAAGATGAAAATGCTATGAAGATGGTGGAGTGATGATGAACAAAATCAGTTCTCCAATGGAGAGTGACTTTGCATGAGTGATTGTGGAGGTTGTGAAGGATTTGATAAGAGATGAAGCCTCTATTTTATAGATTTTCAAAATGCTAAGTGTTGAAAATGGACCAATGTGGGACAAAGATCAAGCCAATAAGATAAGGCCACTTGTCAAGTGATGAGTGGCCAATGGTTGTGCAAGATTTGGGAAGAGTTCCCATGAGAGGGAAAATTTGAATTCAAATTTTGCCATGAATGCTGAGTTTGACCTTGGAAGGGACATGTAAGAGACATATGTAAGGCCTCATAAATGCTCTGTTGGGTGTACATGTCCACTTGGGGGGAGATTCAAACTTGGAGAATATTCTCCTTTATGCCAAGTTGAAAATAAAGATTTTGATAAATCAATTAAATGCAATTTCATGTGCAAGTGGCCAAATCTAGAGAATGCAAGTGGGTGAGTATTTAATCAGGGTTAGATTAAATAGATGATGATTATGCTGATTTAATGCTGATTAGATGATTTTGACTTTTAAGACTTAAATATTTGTTTTATTTAAATCAGAAAAGGATGGAAGATGCATGTTTGAGATTTTAATTAAATAAAGCTTGATTTATTTAATTAAACTATGATTGAGCTTTTGATTTATTTAAATGATAAGAACCTAATTTACTAGGTGAATGAATGTGATGCATTTGATTTATTTATTGAGCGGGTGAATATGCATAATGCAAATTTGACGTGTCTATAGTATGCACATGCTCAAGTTCAATCAATGTATGTATATGTATGCATATCCTATTTAAACAAATTTGTATGTACTTTTCAAATTTAACTATTTCTTGTAATTTTGTAAGTTTGTTTGTTAATTTTGTATAATTTAATGCAGGTGCACTTATATCTGATATGATGGATAAATTTAAAATTGATGATATCATCAATCTAACACCTCATCCACCTCCACCTCCACCCTAGGCTCCACCTCCTCCTCCACCCCCTCCACTTAATATCCCACATCCACCACCTGTTGGATCTGATGAGGCTCGCTTGCGAGCACGTATAAATGATCAAGTGGCATCCATTCAAAATCAAATCAATGCTATGCAAAATCAAGCATTGATTCCACCTCACATGAGATATTTTGCATCTGCGATGCAAAACGTTGTGGATGCCATTAGGACTATTGATTCTGATCTAGATAGGCATCGACGAGAAAGAGAGAAAATGAGACAATTTTATGCAGATGGTCTCTCCTATAAACAAATTTTAGACCTTAAAATAACAAAATCCCATCTAGCCCTTACTTTATCAACCCTATTACTCGGCAACCCATTCCTCCCAATAAATCTAGAATATCCATGAGGTGGTGTATACATCCATAGATGAGTGCACATTTTTGGGATCGATGGTATATAGTATTTGACAGTCCACCCCATGCTAATTTGGAAGTCCCATTGTATTTTTTGAGGAAACTATATGTAGAGTTTGTTATGGGGAAAAAACCCAATTATTTTGATTTTAAATCATTTCAGGGTGTTGGTGGCGGCATGCCACAATAGAGGTTAGGGGCAAGGGTTGATCCCTAATGCCCCGTGCATGTGCAACCCCTTGTTGTTCCTCTTGGTCCTACCATTCCCGCACCTGTGCATCAATGTTCAGTGGTATCGACATTAGGATCCTTCAGTACGCTCGCAAGAGACCTTGATCAACATGCTTCTATGATAGCAGGTAGGAAGCATAAAGACAATGATGATGGAGTACTTTATGGAGTTGGTCCGAGTACCACTCTAGGAGTGTCGAGACCACATGTATGTACTAGTTGCCATCAGTTATGCTATGGACCCAATCAGGCCACACCTAGTTTGAGTGGACGTGGAGATTCTAGTGGTTCATCTGGTCGCCTCAGTTCATTTGTAGAATTTCTTACAATAGACCATCACCCTAAGGACACTGCGACACAGGTACAAATATGCATCTACATGTTGAATTTATAAGAATTTTAATGAATGTATATATCAAAGAAAAGTTTGCAATACATTTTAACAATCAAACTGTTTGGTGTACAAATGACACTAATGATGGGACACTTATCCACTTTGCAAGTACATACATCGACACCAATCCTAGTTGGCAATCCTTATGGGGTATTTTGATTTCAATTTTTTAAATTATATATGAAATAATTTTTAACTTGAGTTTTAAATTTATAATTGAATCATGAACATATGTTTTAAATATTTATGTTAGTTTACGGGAGTCAATTGACTTCCACGTTGATTTCACCCGAGGGGTTGTCGAGCACTCCTCCACTGTTGGGCATCATAGATTAGGGGAAGGTACATTTATATTGCAAATTGTTTAACTTACATTACTATAGTTACAATTATGAATTTTAAATTCACTATATATCAAATGTGCATGTACACTTGTAAATATTATAAGTGTTAAATGTCTACATGTATGTCTAGGTTGATATGAAATGAGAATGGGCATTGGGCAAACATTAGATGTTGCAGCTACTTGTGAGGCCTCTGAATTTTAGGTTTAAAAAAAATTCTACACAAAATGTGCAAATTTGAATATATATATTTTAACCTAATTCAAGTATACATGCTTTAAATTTGATCTTGTAGGACTTTGTTAGTGCGAATTTCTGCCATGACTTAGACATAGTTACACCTCCAGGAGGACATGCAGAGCAGGCTCTAGATATCATGGTAATTTAAATTTTTTATTATATTTAAAGTCAATTACAAATTATATATTCTAAATAACTTTAATTTAAAATTGAATATATATATATATATATATATATATATATATATATATATATATATATATATATATATATATATATGAGCTAATACTTGTTTTAAATTCTTTTTCTTTTATAGTATGAGACACTTCTTGTAGTTGAGCACGTACAAACATGTCCTGGAGTAGAGGGCGGGTGCACAACCTCAAAATATGGTACAATTAAAATATGATAAATTATAAATTAAATTGAATTAAAACATTTTTAATTGTAGACTTACATCTAATTTCAACTTTCTTTATCTTGTTTATGTAGATTGATTCAGAGAATTTAGAGGTTGGTTTAAGTGCACTAGAGCATCCAGAGCCAGATATGATGGTAATTTAATTTTATGATGAATTATAAATTAAATTGTCATTAAATCATTTTTCATCATCTTACATCTGATTTCATCTTTCTCTTGTACATAGTGTTTCAAGTCATCTGCATAGTCCGCATGGTGTGAAGAGGTATCTTGATTATAAAGACGATACATGACCTAAACATGATTTTATGGGTTATATTTGATTATTTCATGGACTACATATTTGGTTTCTCATGTACTCTGTTGGACTTTATATTTCATGGTTCAAGACTTTGTTGGACTTTAGTTCATGGGTTGTACTCTGATGGACTTTATTTCATGTGCTTAATATATTGGTTTCATGCACTTAATATGTTGTAAATTATGGACTTTATTATTGTTCAATTTTAATTTACATATGTACATTTATGCATTTTATGTTTATAGTTAAGACATTAATATAAGACATTAATGTGAAATTAAAGTTGAAATTAATAGGACATTTTAATATCTGTACTTTACAAATTTAGTGATCCCATACATGATATACATGATATGTACATTCAATAATTAACGATAATTAGTCAATGAACTTATTCAATTCACGTCAATCGATAATTATTCAATAAATCATAATTTATAAACAAAAGCAATCCGTTTGTATACCAGAAAGGATGAAATTTTAAGAAATAAACAATACCATACAAGATTAGAGAACAAAAGCATTAATAAATTCTATAAACTAAACATAAATACCAATCAAAATGCAACGAGTTTTGCCAAAAAAGTTGTTCTATAAGTATACACCATATTTCCTAGTTCTTTTACAACATTAATTTAAAGAACTTAATTATCCAAAAATAGGCTAAAGTTTTCAAATTAAATCATGTAGTCCCATATTTACAAATCATGCAAAGTGTTAGAGAAAACTTAAGAACATAAAAGTCCTATTGACCTCATGTTCCACAAAAAACACTAATTTATAAGCTATCAAAATAAATAATAGCATCGAACACTAATTTATAGGTTGTCTTAAGGGGTCCTAATACGACGTCTTAACTTGGGTCCTAATACGATGTCTTAATGGGATCAAAGGAGAGTATAATTAAGTATAAATATTAAGTGATATAAACAAGTATTATACTTTAGGGTGAGTCATCATAACAAATGGTATAATTAAGTATAATATTTAGGATATGTGCTAATACGACATGTCTTAAGGGGATGTCTTAAGGGGTTCTAATACAACGTCTTAAGGGGATCAAAGAAGAGCATAATTGAGTATAAATATTAAGTGATATAAACAAGTATTATACTTTAGGGTGAGTCATCATAACAAATGATATAATTAAGTATAATATTTAGGATATGTGCTAATAGAACACGTCTTAAGGGGATCAAAGAAGAGTATAATTAAGTATAAATATTAAGTGATATAATCAAGTATTATACTTTAGGGTGAGTCATCATATTAACCCTCGACTACAACATAGACAATTTTACCTATATTGGACAATTAACAAATTTGATTGTAGCAACAATAATAGTTTTGACTATCCGTAAAACATTTTCACATGATAGCAATAAGGGTGTCCTCAACTAACTCATAAGCAACAATATTAATAATAGTAATGCTAACATTATCCCTACCATTATGATTAGTGCCTCTAACATTCTCACTATTATTTACTCATTTGCTATAATATTGACATGATTCTACTAGCCATAATGCCCTCCGCCAATAATTAGTAACCTATAAACTCCCAATAGCAATGTTTTCTACAACAACAAAAATGTTACTATTATTTCCACTATATTTCTACTTATGATTAATATTTGGAGATTAGTTAATTAGTAATGATAATAATATTGCTCCAATAATAATACTGCCAAATTTTTACATTATTAATATGGATATTAATTGTTGATATTAACCATATTCAACTTCTTATTTTTTTTTTTAGACTGCAGGAATCGGGTAGCACAACCCCCTATAAACTGCAGGTGCACCTGGTAAACTTTTTAACGTGACCGGCGGCGCTGGTGCGACACGCCCTCTGATACCACGGGGGTGGGGGAGACTAGAACTTGTGACCAACCTCATGCTACAGGAAATATTTAGCCAACCAAGCTAGGGCCCCAACCCCACCATATTCAACTTCTTTAAGATTCAAGATTTAAATTTATTTTTTTCTTTCTTCATGCCTACTATTTTTTGTATTAAATGAAGTTGGATTACAAAAGAATAAAGCAGTCCAAAAAAGGAACTGCAAAGGAAAAGAAAAAAAACCAGAACAACGCAAAATATTATACAAATGCCTTACACACCAAGGCAAATTTGTCCAACATATAGCAAAAAACTATGTAGAGTAACAACCATACAAAGAAAGGAGACTACTCTCCTATTGTATCTACAACCACAAAGATGAAAAACAAAAAAGAAACACTCATATTCTGAATTTGAATAGGCATTGTAGATGTCAAGAGAAATGAATATCATCATCGTGGAGTTGTAAAAATTGAAGTTTAATTGCCTCCAAATGCTGCCTATGTTGTGCATCTTCCTTTGAGCCACCTTTTAGCTAAAAACACAAGTAAATAAACTATAGAATGATGTTAGAGTAAATCTTAAGCATTTCTACTTCCTAATGAACCACACGATTAGAAAGCATTGATGAGCATCTATCTTTCCATATATTTAGTAAAATTGTTTGTATTATAGAATCAACAATCACATTATTTTGTAGACCAACACCCAAAACACCCCCCCTTCTAATACAAAATGTGACCAAAAATTGTAGGGAAATGACCAAAGATAGCATTCCATTTCCTTTTTTCCCCTACACAATCCCAAAAAATATGCTTCAAACATTCACTACGTTGATAATGAGAACAGTTTACTGATCGGAGTTTCAATTTTTTTAATCTACATCCTACAGAAAGTTTGTGGTGTAAAATTTTCCATGTTAAAATTTAAGCATTGGCCTTAGCTTTAGATTTCCAAATCTGAGCACTCAAATTCCTTCATTTCTTTTCACGGAACCTACATTTCCATTTTTTATTGAGCTTGGGATTAAATGACATCTTTTACCTACTATTGGTTAATGGGTCGATAATAACTTGACGTGGTGAGAATATTGGGAAGTGAATTTACTCCTTGCAATTAATTAAAGTCCAGTTGATCGGATGGGCAAGAAGCTTGATCTTCATGCCACGGCTCGTGGTCATTAGATTTTCAATCCTTCTTGTTGGTAGTGTAATGAATGGGGATGGCTCACTCCAATGGTTTAATGCATTGCATTGGCAAGCATCCATAGATGGCGAAATTAATAGATTTGATCTCTTTTTTTTTCACTCCTTTTGAATACAATGGGAAGATCTAGGAGCAAGTAATTCTCATGAAAATATTAACATTAAATATCTGTTGAAGCCCTAATTGTGTGACATGACCTTCACTGTCTAACAGGTTGATTAGGTGTTGATATCGTTTCATTTTCAGGTTAATTGTTTTATGTCAAAACTATTATTATTTTTCTCTTGCTAACTTGAAGGGTCCAATCTGCTATCCGTGGTAGCCATAGAGGGATTTTTGCGACCGACCATGACTGCTGCTAGGGGAAATGTGCCAATTTCCGTCTATGATCTAATTGTTGTTTACTCCATGCATACCTGACCTCCTAATAATCGTTTATATTTTAGTCATTACATTGTTTTAAATATGCCAATAAAAATTTACAAATTACACCAATATATGTTCACTAGTAAATGTGTAGCTAACAAAAAAAAACAAATTTAAACATCTATTGGTATGTATATGTTTTGAACACAAGACAAGTTGCACAAAATGAAATCATTTTTGCATTAATTAAAGTAAATTATAGTTTACAATTACCACTCTCTGCAAGTGGCTCAAAGCTTCAACTACATTGTATTTACATGTATATATGAACAGTTAATGGTGCACAATACCACATAATATAAAATATTATGAACAATTAATGGTGCACATTGTGACATCATATAAAACATTGATCAACTTTGTGGGCTATCAATTGCACATTCAACCACACTTCCTATCATATCTTCATGTATTAACTCCATCAACTTCTAGTACCTGCACACATAGTTAATGGTGTAAGGTTCCCTAATAAACCAAAAAACATATTATAATTCATATATATGACTAATTTATGCAAGCCACCTATTTTTTCAATTAAACCAAATATAAAATTAATTTCCTAAAAGCCATGATAGAACTCAGGCATAAATGGCCACTACAAAATGAAATGAAAGATTGTTTCCCACAAAAAATCAAATTTGAAAATCAACCACCATAATTTAATGCATTCAATTTACACATTTGAATGATTTTATAAGAGGGGATTTCTAGGGTTATTTTCATTACGAATTCTCCTCTGCTTTCACTAAGTATCCTCTGCAAAATTCAGAGCTTACTAAGGAAACTTCTGCACATTCCTCCTAAAAGGGAGCTTATTCAAGTCGGTACACCTAGAATAACTAAATTCATGTTTTTATTTATCAGTATATTGATTTGCATTTATGTTGTCTGTTTCATTATTCAATATATTGTTTTATATTTATGTACTCAATGTTTACATTATTTTCAAGCATATTGCTTTACATTTATGTTGTTTGTTTCATTATTCAATATACTGTTTTATTTTTATGTACTCAGTGTTTACATTATTTTCAGGCATACAAATTATTTTCTTTTTAGTCTGCTATTCAAATTAGCATTATCCATTATTTAATCATATCACAATTACATTTGTATCACCTGCATTAATCATAAATCAAAGATAATAACAACATTATCCTTAGTAAAGCATACATCAAATATAATAACAACATTACCCATTTTTTAATCATATCACAATTATATTTTGAATCCCTCGTTAATAATCATGAAATTTAATGGGTATATAGTTTTTATCCCAATTTATTGAGCAATTTTTGGATTACAATTTGCAGGCAAATATATATATATATATTATATAGTCATGTCGTGTAGGGTTTCATCACATGAAGTTTCATAGACAATGATATATTCTTTTCAGATTGTATATATATACACGACATGACTATATATATATAGTCATGTCGTGTAGTGTTTCATCTTATCAAACCATGTAGGGTTTCATCACATGAGCCTCTATCAATGTTTGCTATTTAATAATGCCCAAGTTTCTTGCCATATATCCCTATAGCTCAGTTATCTGTAATAAACACATTGGCATTATCAGTTTAATATATATAGTCATGTTGTGTAGGGTTTCATCATATCAAGCATGATAGGGTGTTGGGGGTATAGGATTTTTTCATATTATATATATATACGTGCACATATACATATATATATACACACACATTTACATATATATATATATATGTATATATGTTTAATCATATATATATATATGATTAAATATATAAACAAAATGTAGAAATATATGCATATCAAATTATATATATTTCCAATTTATATAACCCTAACACTTCCATACCATCAAATACTTTCACCTTGCTCTATAACTGTCCTTGCATTAGGCTATTGTCCAAGTCAATGGCATGTAGTAGACGTAAAAATTCCCCGATGACCCATGCTGATGTAGACGCATCAAAACACTCCTGCCTTGCAGTGCACGCAGTTAGAAGTGTTATAAAATCCATGGAAATTACCATGACTTGTGATTTCTTGGCAAATTCCTTAAATTTTAAAGTCATGGCAAATTCCATGAATTTTATAACTCTTCATTACATTCTCTGCAGGCCAAAATAACTTTGTTTCGTCATCTCGACAAACTTAGATGCAATACGTGTTAATCTTTTACCTTTCCCCTAGCATTTTGTATGTTCAACAATGGCTTTTAGTTGGCATCGAGGATCATTTTGCATTTTGTTTTTTTTTACAATCATTTCTCTATATGGCATTGAGGGTTTCAGTATAACAATTTTCTTTAAGGTATTGTCAGTTTTATTTTAGAATACATAGATTGTGAAGGAAAGTTATATATATATATATGTGTGTGTGTGTGTGTGTGTGTGTGTGTGTGTGTATACAAACACAAAGACATACATATACATATGTGTAGTTATAAATACATAATACACATATGCATACATACATATATGGTTGTTTATGTACATGCACATATATACATACACATATATAGATTTTTAAGCACATACCATGCACTATTTGATTTAAACAAGTAAAACTCAGGATTACATGAATTTGTTTGTAGTTATACATACACAGCCTAAATGTAAGGGTGCGGTCCTAAAGCCTTCAATGATCATGCTTGTTTATTTTTTGGATTTTTGGACTCATATATATGCTACACTAACAAGTTATGCTATTTTTATTGTTCGTGCAAGTTAAGTGGAAAATCATGGCACCTGCTAGTAGACCAAAAAGGGTTGTAGGAAGAGGACCACACACCATTAGAGTCACTTGTGGGGTGCACTTCGTTGAAACAAAGTTTTTTGAGGAAGTGCATACAATTCCTAGCCAACAAGATGTTCTTGACTCTGCGGATGAAGCCACCAACACATTTGAAGTCGAACCTCCTATTCATTCAGATGTTCAACCTGCTATGCAACTTCCCTCACTAGTACCCATTAGGCAGTGGACATATGCTAACATGGAAGGAGAAGTTAAAAGTGTCGAAGAACACAACATGTCAATCAGGGCAACAATAATCAAGTGGGGTATGCCACCTAGCAGTTTGAGGGTGTGGCCGTTAGGAGTTACCACCACCAAGAGGAGGGGTCCACGTACCATTTTATCTGAGAGGAGGAGACTAAAGTTGTCCAATGGTGTAAGGACATGGTAGAATTGGGCCATGGACTGCAGGTAAATCAAATAAAAACTACAGTTTCCCAAATCATTGGAAGTCGACCTAATCCATTCACAAATGGGGTCCCCAGGAGGTCATGGTGGGCAGGATTTCGAAGAAGGCACATATATTTGACAATCAAAATAGTTGGAGTGGAAAATGATAGAGCGATTATGGTTCGTCCTCCTGTCATGCAAGCATTCTACAACAACCTCGAGAGTATGATCAACCTTAAACACTATAGAGCAAGCTGAATTTGGAACTGTGATGAGACTAGTATTCAGGCTGGTAGAAATTGTGGCATGAGAGTTATTACCAAATTGGGTGAAAAATGTGTACCACATTTGGTATCAAAAAGTAGAGAGTGGATCACAGTGTTGGCTTGTGTAAGTGCGTCTAGGTTAAGTATTCCTGGGTTCTACTTGTTTAAATCAAAGAGGCACATGCAAAACTATATCATAAATTGCGAGATAGGGGCATTGATGGCAATTCAAGAACATACGTGGATGACAAAGGAACTATTTTTCAAATGGTTAACCATTTTGCAGGTAATATCCCCGGTGGGGTTTCATTGACAAATAGGGCCCTTCTCATTTTTGACGGTCATGGCA
>VDFB02345585.1:0-16458 GCA_007258455.2 Sequoia sempervirens | reverse complement strand
AAGTCTTTGAGAGTGATGAACACATCGCCTCGTTTATTCAACACTCGGGGGAATTTGCCGATCAACTCCAACCAAAGATCGCTGAGGCCTACGAAGGACAAATTATGCAGCTAAAGTCAAATAAGCTTCCGAAAGGATTGGTTACTCTCGAAAAAAATTTCGATTGTAGTGACGCCCGAAATGATAAGCGAAAATTCATGGTGGAAAAAGGTGATTATGAAAACCTTCGAGTTTTTGATGATAGGAACCTTCGGGTCGGAAAAGATGTCTCACAGCAAGATAGAGAAAGGCTTATCAGTTTCTATGAGAAATATGGAGTAGTGGCCTGGTCCTACGAAGATCTGGAAGGTTATGATCCTGGTATCATTCAACATACTATTGATCTGACAGAAGGTGCGAAGCCAATCCGACAGAAACAGTGGCCGGTCAACCCTAAAGTTGAAGCCTTGATGGCACAAGAGCTAACCAAGCTCATTGAGTCACGTATTGTCTTCCCGATTAAACATAGTACTTGGGTATCAAATCTGGTACCAGTCTGAAAGAAGAATGGTGATATCCGCTTATGCGTGAATTTCTGAGACCTAAATAGAGCATCTCTGAAGGACCACTATCCATTGCCTTCTATGGAGTCAATCCTCCAAACTGTTGCGGGATCAGAAATGTTCTCTCTACTGGATGGCTTCTTTGGCTATAACCAGATTCGAGTAAAAGAGGAAGATCAGCACAAGACTACGTTCACCACCAAGTGGGGGACATTTGCATATGCTAAAATGCCTTTTGGTTTATCTAATGCAGGGGCAACCTTCCAGAGAGCTATGGACGTCGCATTTAGCGAATTGATCAATAAGATTATCCTAATCTATTTGGATGATCTTACTGTGTTCTCCAAATCTAAAGATGATCATTTCGATCATTTGGAGTTGGTTTTTCAAAAGTGCCAAGAGTTCGGGATTTCCTTAAATCCGAGGAAATGTGTGTTCGGAGTACCTTAGGGTAAGCTGTTAGGACATGTTGTGTCGAAGGAAGGTATTTCAATTGACCCAGAACGAGTAAGGGCTATAAAGGAGCTTCCTCTCCCGGTAAATAAGAAAGGTGTCCAGTCTTTTCTGGGCAAAGTAAATTTTGTCAGTAAATTTATTTCCGATTTTCGCGAAATAGTGGGCGATCGCCCTAGTAGGTCCTGGGTAGGGGGCCCTTTGAGGCTGGGATTGGGAGAGGGATCGGGGAAGTTCTCGACCCTGGGTGTTAATTAATCCAGATCAATATAAAGATTTTATAATATATGCCTTTAGTAGCAGGTTCAATATCGCTACTGTTCTGACTCAAAAGGATAGAGAAGGAAAGGAAGCATCCGGTTCGCGTTCTATTCCGAACCTTAAAGGAATATAGGAGTGAATTATAACCCGTTGAAAAGACAAGATTTACTTAATAGTAAAGGGACTTAAAAAGTTTAGCCATTTGTTCCTGTAACAAGATACGGTATATATGCACATTCTAGTGTGCGGGGAGAATACATCATGGAGGGAGAATCCGCGAGAAAAAAGAGCTAATTGGATCACCAAGATCACGGAATATGAAGCATCGAGGTCAGGCCTACTCCAGCGGGACTATTAAAAGGCGAGAGGACTGTGAGTATATGACACAGGACGAGGAGATGCCTGCTAAAGAGGAACAGCCAGAGCTTGTCCTGATAAATGGATCGGGATCGGAGGATGATTGGCTGGAAGATAGAACGAACTTCATGTGAACCGGAAAGTACCCACCAGACCTCTCATCCCAGAAAAGAAGGTATTACGGCTCGAGAATTGCGGATACGATGAGAGTCCTTTTCAAAAGGAATTTTAATGGTGTGCTCCTACGGTGCGTTACTTCAGGGGAGGCGAGAGGATCCTCGACGCATTTCACAATAGCGACGAAGGTGGACATTTCTCCGCTAAAACTACCGCCATCAAGGTCCTACGGGCTGGATATTACTGGCCTACACTTTTCAATGATTCCTACTCTCTGGTAAAGACTTGTAAAAAATGTCAGTTATTCTCCGACAGAAGGAAGAATTCAGCGATGCCCCTCAAACCTATCGTGGCGGATGAACCATTTGCGCAATGGGGCCTGGACTTTATCGGGATGATCAACCCAGTTTCTAGCTCCGGACATAAATGGATTTTAACAGCTACGGACTACTTCACAAGGTGGGCGGAGGCTGTTCCCCTTAAGGAGGCGACGGAGGCTGAGATTGTAGACTTCCTCGAGGCTCTGGTGACAAGGTTCGGCCCTCCGAAGACAATCATTTCAGACAATGCTAGAGCATTTGTAGGCACAAAGGTATGTCACTTTGCATTGAAAAATGGCATATTCCTTAAAACATCTTCAAACTACTATCCACAGGGAAATGGCCTAGCTGAGTCAACAAACAAAAGTTTAGTCTGACTCCTCAAAAAGGTTGGCTCAGAACACCAGAGGGAATGGCATAAAAATCTCCGAAAAGCACTCTGGGCCAACCGCATAACTCCTAAACAAGTCCTCAAGACTTCGCCCTATGAGCTAGTATATGGGAAAGAAGCGCTGCTACCTATCTCTATGGAGATTCCGGCGATACAGTTGTTGAAATCTCTTGAGATAGAACAAAATGATGCCATGGAGGTTCGGCTTGCCGAACTATTAGAAGTACAGGAAAAAAGGGAGAATTCCCTAAAAGCCATGACAGGCCGTCAACAGGTGGTCAAACGGTGGTTTGACAAAAAGGCTTCCGACCAAGGCCTAAAAAGTGGAGATTTAGTGCTAAAATACGACAGCAGGGCTGCGAAGCCAGGTCAGCATGGTAAGTTCGATAGCCTATGGGAAGGACCCTTCAAAATCATTCGGTGCATGCAACACAATGCCTTCGAGCTGGAAAATATGGAACAAGAGCCTCTAGGAATCCCGGTTAATGGGATTCACCTTAAATTGTTCCATTAAGCGTCAAACCCTACCCTGTACAGTTGTAAATAACGCTTTTTCTTTTTTCCTTTCCTGTTTTTGGCCTATCCTTTTGCTAAAATCAATAGACTTGCTACGCATTCGCTTATCATCATTAGTGGGTAAAACACTGGAGTTTCTTAAAACGCAAAAGTATGCTCGTAAACAGAGACAAAACATACAAGATTGGCAAACCCAGAAAAATTGCACATAGAAGCAAACAAGAGCATAGATTTCACAACAAAAAGAAAAGAGACGTATATATTTATATACATGTTCCTGAGTTACAAAATGGCATGGATGCCGATTTTCAAAATGTACACGTATTAGAGCATATATATATATATGGTGGCCTTTTATCAGACTTATATGGAGCAGGTGGGTTACATCAACAGACACCAAGGCAAGGGGATCATCTATCCGCAGGAGTGGCTGGCAGCAACCGACGCATTTAAGACAGCGTCCGCTTCTTCCTCATCAACAGGTTCCTCGGCGGCACTAGCAGCATCATTAAACACGACCGTCGTCGGTGGTGGATACACCAGGTTCCTGAAGTCAGTATACCATTCTACATCGTAGAAGGGTATCACGTTGTAGCTCTTGAACAGGAAGTGAAGAGCTTGGGTAACCCTTTGCCAGTGCACACCACGAGTCTGAAGGCGAAATCCGCTCAGGAATGGCTGCCACACGACAACAGCTTCTTCTTCGATGAAGCGACACATGTCGCCGGCTGTTGGCAGGCCTATCCTATATGCAGCATGGGTAACAACCTCGCCAAGCCCATTCAGGTACTTCTTCGGGAAGATTTCTTTGACTAGCTTCAATACAAGCGGCCGAGGGACACAAATGTCTAGCATGGACGCTACAAAGTGCGAGCACACGTCGGTGTTCACCCGATGCTTATCTTCATATTCAACACAGTCCTTGTCGAGAACCCACTTGATGGCTACTAGAACCAGCGAGTGCTTGTTCTTCGTCATTCTCTTGAGCCTCCTAGTAGAGATCTCACCTACAAACGCTGTCTGTGATTTGAAGGAAGTTAGGCGAATAGGAGTATCCATCTCTCCTAACACTATTCCTAAATCTGCTGAGTAATGCCGAAATCTACTCACCACCTAACCTATGAAAAGACTTGCTTAGCAGTATTCTACTTGCCTATCACTTCTTGGACGCAAAGTGTGTATGTTCGCTATCTACTGGCCTATTTATAGAAAATTGACAAGATGAATGCCAATCCGCCCGTAAGCAACGTGACGTATATTGGCCGCGATCTCGAGGGCCGAGTCTACGTTTGTTCATGTTTTGGGCTGGTACATGCATGGTAGCACGGCTCAAGGCATGCTTAATTAAATCAAGTTAATTAATTGAGCTTTAAAAAGGTGGCACTTGTTAATGAAGGGACGTATGGCCGTATGTTATGGTATCAAATCTCAAGCACATCCCAGAACTCGAGGCGATATTCGTATCTCTTTCAGGCGGTGATCGTTTGCTTGACGTAATCATTCCGGCCAGGGATATTAATTACTGGTACATGCTAACCCAAGGTGAGAAGGCCAGTTGCAAGCTCAATTTCCAAGGAAATCAGGGCGTATCACACGATCTTTTGAAATCAATGATGAAATTCGGCCACCTCGAAAAAGCAATCAGCTCATCTTGCACGAGTTGTGGAGTTAACGGTACATGTCGAATTAAATGCAAAGGGATCGCGCTTGCCTACCACCTTAAGGAAAATTGCTATTATTGCATGAAAATGCTTATTGTTCCTAAGTCTTTTTCCAAAAGCTAAGGAGTGCGCGAAGTGTTTTCTGTCTGTATTTTCAGTGCAAGCATATTCAAAGGCCAGGGAGCTTACAAGTTCTGCCACGAAGAAAAAATGGCAGAATCTTCAGCTCAGCCAACGCAGGAAGGGATTAGCCAGGAACTGTATTCGGCTATTCGTTTTGCGGCTGAGGTTTACGTATACAAAGATGTAGCGTATGCCACTCCTGGTATACCCAAGAAGGTGAAAAGAGCCAACACAGAGGAGCTGGAGAGGCCCAAAGAGTGGAATAACCCGAAAAAGGTTAGAGAAAAGTGGGCTAATATCTACAACCCAAAGCTTGCCAAGAGCCCTAAATCTCTTAGAGAGGCGGCTTGCGCAAGGTTATCAGCACCAAAGGCGGACCAAGCCACGGCAAGTAGAGTCTGGTTTAGCGGTCTTCCACAATACATGGTCTCATTGGTGCACTATTGCCCGGAGGTGGTCGACGCAGCTGTTCAACGCTATAATCCAAAGACCCACTGCATTGAGGGTCGCAATTTAAGGGTTCATATCGGCCCGGAAGCCATCTGGCATATGTTATGCATTCCTGACCCCAAGACAAGAAAAGAGAAAATCGAACATTTCCGCCCAAACAAAGGGGAAAAGATATGGAAAAGGATGAGAACCAGCTCCGATTTCCTATTAGAAGAGACCAATAAGAAGGGTGTTATGTCCGCTAAGGCACCGAGCATCCCATTATTGCGCGGTTCATTCCGCGATGACCTCCAAGACCCCATATCCATGCTGGCATTTGTTTGCGGCCGTGATTCCGATGAGAAGATCGAGGCTTTTCAGCTGGGCCCTGCAATACAGTTTCGCAGGCAGCATGAACTTTTCTGGTATGATTTTGCTGAGTTCATGGTCGAAGAAATGATACAGCAAATAGAGAATTATCAGGCGAAGAAGAAATTTAGATTTCTTTCCTACCTGGTCCACATGTTCCTGCATCAGAATCCGAATTTCTTCGCCCGATTTATCCCACTATCAATTTTTGACGAGCAGAACAAAAGAAATTCGGTATCTACATGGACACCCTACCTTTCCGCAACATATGACTACTATGCCTTCGCGGACTATTTCATAGCCCCGGTCCTGAATGATTTGATCGGAGAGGGTGATATCGTCCGGCTTAACACTGAGCAGATTGGATTTCTGCAAGGCTACACCCCCGCTTGTGACTGGTTCTTGGGCAAGGATTTTACGATCCTTCGAATGAGGGGCTTTATTGGCAGGCCTTTCCTACTCCCGGCTTGCATCACCGATAGAGTGCTAGCGTTGGAGGTTTACCGACAGGTGTGCATCATTGATTTCATGTTCTGTAGCAGCGAAAGTTTCAAGAGGAAGGGATTCTTCACTTGCCCGAAGAGTTTCAAGTCAATAACGCTTGTCAAAAAATGATCGCACGATCTGCTAGGGGACAAGCTGGCACACCTGGGGTTAGTACTAGTAAATGATAAGTGGGATTACAACCCTTTCAATGACCTACCTGAGCCGCATATGAAAGTTACACATGTTCCCCGACCATACTGAGAGAAGCGGCGTAATAACCAGACTGATAAAGATGAAGATCTGGTTGAATTGGCACAAATCGCTATGTCGGATACCAGGGGCCTATGGCACAAGTTCTACTTTCCAGTGGCCGTGGCCAGGGACAACCTTCCGATAGAGCACAGCATGCATAATAAGTTGAAAGTGGACGAGGAATGGAGCGATGAAAAAATAAAAGCTTTCTGGAGATCTGCGTAGGAAGCGAGGTTAAGCTCTTTATATAATTAATTGAAGGGCGACCGAGAATTTGAAGATCTTTTGGATGAAGGCCATCCCGGCCAATCTCAGTGCTAACAAGGAAGCCCGAAGGCTCCGATGACGAGAGGAAGAGAGCCTTGGCGATATGTTGCCCGGGGAAAGCGATGCCGGTATCGCAGCCACGATGAGCACTAATGGCAACATATCAAGGGGGCACAAACACACACACATATGGGCAGCTAAACCCGGTCGGGCTAGTGCCTAGCGAAGGATCGGCTGCCGAGGAGTTGAAGTGAAGTGCCCCCAGCGAAAAGGCAATGCGGAAGTGTTATCGAGGACCCGGAGTTTCACATGAGCCGTGAAGGGGAAACGCCTTGCTAGTCAAATGCTAGAAGTTGCGGTCGAGTCCCAAACGATCCAAATGCTACCACTGACCAGTCAGCAGGTACATTTCGCTCCTTCCTCTCTTGCATCTCATTCTTTCACGTCCGCTCCTGCTCAATTGGCAACTCCTGCCATTCGTCCGAGCCCTCCACCCTCTGTTTCTAGCCCATCTTATTCCGGGGGGTTTGCCCAATATTCGCAAGCCCAACCATTTATAATCACCCCTCCAGGCATGCTAATGCCTACTGCTGCCGCCCAGGCTTTCCTCACCTCGCTATCCGAAGATATTCCTCCCATCGGCCCCCACTCTTTTTCCGAGATGCTTACAGATCCCTTCCCACCACAGCAAACCGAGCCCCAGGCAACGACTCTTTTTCCTCAGCCAACAGGCCTTACGACTGAATCTCCGGTTCAGCCGTTGCAATTATCCAGCCAGGCTGACACCCCCCAGGCTAAGCTATGGAACGTGCCACACTTTTCCCCGCAAACTGTCACCCTCCAGAAGAAGCAAATGCCGGCGCCTATGAAAGTTACCTATCCCTACGCCCTACCTTCCGGTGTTCCCTTCGCAGGTGGGCTGGTTTCATCACCAGCTGAGTTCATTGCACAGATAGATTGTGGGAAGGAGGCTCGCGCAAATAGAATGAGGCGACGAAGGGCAAAGGATGACAATGCCCCCGCCGAACCGAGAGTACAGGCTTCGTATGACGAGGCCCGCCAAGAATTAAAGTTTGCAACTATGTACCCAAGGATAAACAAGCCTCAGGGAGAAATGCAACCAGAGGACTATGATATTTATGCTGTCGGACTGGACATGAAGATGGCCCGGCCACAAGATAAAGTCGAAATCATGGAGAGCACAACGAATTGGTCACCGACTTCTAAAGGCCCCAGTGCTTGATTAAAGAAAGAGGATGGAAACGGCTCAAAGGCAATAAGAATGAGGTGGAGCTTTTAGAAGACAAAGGAGAAATCTTTAAGTGGTCTCCTTGAATAATGAGGAAAGAGTATGCAGAAAATGAAAATAGAAAGCAATGTCTTGAAGGGCCGAGTACAAAGACAAAGTAGCCGACCGGCCGATATTAGAAGAATTGAGAATCAAAATAGAATAAGCCAGCGATAGAACCCTCAATCGATAGAGAGGGGAGCTTGAGCGTTCATATGAGTGATCAATTTTAGCGAGAGAAAGATGAGAGATGGAGCGTCTACAAAATGATATCGACAAAAGGTACAGGAAAAAGATGCCGAATTCAAAGGTTTGAAGACCAAACTGGAAGAGGAGTTCCGAGAGACAAAGACCAAGCTAGAAGAGGAGCTCCGAGAGACAAAAGCTTCATTAGAAGAGCAATCGGCTAACCACTCCAGAGCTGAACAAACTTGGAACAAAGAAATGCACAGCTATGCAGAGCAGTTGGCATCCGAAAAAAAGAAGAAGGCAGAATTCGCCGAGGCCCTCATTTCAAGAGATGCGGAGATTTCTTCGCTTAAGGCCTCTCTGCTACCAGCCCCTGCCCAACCTGATATCATCCCACTAGTCAGGCAATTGTACATTTCTCACTGGGAGAAAATCAAAGCCTTCTGCCTAAATCTGTAGCCTACCCTCCGGTTCATCGACAAGGCATTAAAACTCAATCAGGAAGCCCATGATACAATGGAACAGTTCCCGCGCTTCATCCTGGAAAAGGTTCCCGAGGCAAGGGACTTGCTAAATAAGCTATACTCGGTCTCAGACGAGATCCTTGCCGGGGCGGGTATCGAAGATCGGGACACCGCAGCTCAAACCGCAAATAAATTCATTCATTGCCACTCCGCTTTCCAGCGTACTAAGGCAGCGGCGACTTTTCTAAACAAAGTGCTGGATGGCATTCGAGGGAGTTTCTCTGAGTTGGGCAGGTTGGGATTGCCGTCTCCATTCCTTGAAGATGGCACTATTGCCATGGCTGTGTAGATTACGGAGGTTATTGAACGGAAGGAGAACGATCCGGAGGCATTCAAGGAATTTGGCAGCCCCCCAACAGCAGCAGATATCGAGGCAATCATTCATCCACTCTCTCAGCTGCTTTTCCATATCCAAGCAGGCACTGGCCTGCTAGAGGTGCTGCCTCACAAGGAAGCTATTGATCTCCGCGGGGCACAAGAGAATTTGCGCAGCATGGCAAAGCCATCCGAAAATGAATGGGTGCCTTTGCAGGCTGCACTTTCCAAACTCTAACTCCATTTGCCCTATAGATGAAGGTTCTGGTCTGTAGAACCAGAGAGTTTTTGGGTTCTCCGTTCCTTGTCAGAAGCGCCCATGTTGGTTGCCAAAATTTTATTTGAAATAATGTTTCAAGCAGCTCCCTTCGGGTCCCTTTTTTTTGCACATGTTCGTGCGCTGGCCTGTGCGTCTCCACGTTTTTTCGGCTTCCCAGCAGGTTTTGATCTTTCCCTTTGTGCATTCCTCGCTTCGTAACTTCGGCAAGCGGCTCCTCGTTCAGCTCCTGAAATGCTGCGCTAGGTGCCCACGTGTCTCACCTACGGAGTTTTTCAATTTCTGTTGCTTTGTGTTTCCTTCGGGTTGCTAAGCCTTCCATAAAGGTCTGATACTCCTAAGGTTCATCGAGGGGCCCACTTCTTTGTACGTGGCGGTGTATCGCAAACTTTCCTAGCAAGGATAGAGTATGCTGCGGCAGGCTGCGAAAGATTTCTATTGGCCTTCTTTATTTCTTGGTGGGACCTACCTTCGCCCACGTGTCAGCGGTTCGCAGCTTTTAAAACAACAGTAGGGATGAGAGCACCACGGGTTGCGAAATGCGGCCACGCGTCTTTCGCCATCCGATTCATATGGCCTTCCCCTATTTTCAAAGTAGCCTCAGTCCCTTGAACACATGTCACTTCTCCGCAAGCTCTCAGTTGATGGAGGAGGAGTTTTCATTCGGGCTGTGATTTGTTGCCACGTGCCTTACATTGATTATCAAAGCAAGATATGGGATGGCCGAGCGGGATAGTGTTATTGGGTGCTGCTCGTCATGGTTCTCTGAAGCGGTGGGCGGCACTTGTCGCTTCGAAGCCTTGTTGGGACCACTGCCATCATCACAAGGGGCACGCCTATAACTGATCAACTGGATGTTGTGCTCTGACTGGCTACTCTCATAACGGCATTGGGAATATTCTTATTCGGGCATCATTACGGGAGATTGTGGAATCTTTTTGTTACAGCTCTTCAGGCGGTGGGATTTTGCTCTCCGGCTATATATACTCTCCCTGTTAAGGGGAAATGGTCCAAGATTTTTAAAAAGAATACTAGTTTTAGTAAGAGACACAGGCCTTTTTTGCATGTTTATTCGCAAGAAACTTTCAGACTGTGCCTATTGTTTGGCCTTTCTATTTTTCATGTCTTGATTAAACTGTGAACTGTGCTTTTTATTGTCTCAAGCATTTCATTTGAGGAGACTTCTATATATTGAATGCAAACTTGCTGGTCTAAATCATGTCTTAACGACTCTTCTTAGCAGTGAGAATGTATGCGATACTGTTTTATGTCAATTAAATGAATTGTTTATGCTATAACTTTAAGTTTCAGATGTTTTGGAACATAACTATAACATTCAGGCCTTTAAGTCTTTGATTTATCATGCCTACTAGTAAGCTTTGGCGCATCGCCTTAGATTAATATTTGTTTCATTATATCTGCTTCCTTTTCCCTTTCCAAAACCCATTATATAGAAGAAGCTTCATTTTCTTGTGGTCTGTGAGGCTTCAAGCTTTGGCTTAAAGGGTCCTTTGAACCGAAGTTTCCCATAAAGGCATCATATCTCGGCTAATTTTGGTGTCAACAAACCTTCAAATTTTTGTCTTATTTACGCATGCATATACACAATTGCAGTTCTTCATAGGTCATTAATTATGCTCAAAAGTTGTTTTCTTTTTCCTTTAATTTGTGAAAACTCAGTTTTCCTTAGTAGGAAAAGAATAGATGCAGCCTTTTAATGAATTATTCATGTGTTTGAAGTGTTCAAATTGGACTGTGTTAACAGTTTTTCTTGAAGATATAAGTTGTGGATCATTCTTATTCTACAAGTTTACCATCATTTAGGTGCATCACCGAGGTTTTAATTTTAGTTCATGCATTCAGTTTAGTCCTTCTTACCCTTTTCTCAAAAAAAATCATTCAAGTACCGAATGGATCATCATATAGGAACCAGCCTAGAATCTGGAGGTCTATCTTCGCCATAGGAATACCCATAGCCTGAAGATAGTTCCCATGTTTCAACAGATTGTTGAATTTAATCATTCAAGCATTTGGGTGCAATTTGTTTGACAAAAGGTATCACATTATTCTGTTGTTCATAATTATTACTTACAGTTCAAAAGATAAATAAAGATACTGAAAAATGTATTTTAGTTTCAAGTTACATAAGATTTTGGTCTTAAAAAAATCATCTAGAAGTGGTAGAGTGAAGAATGTAATTCATGAATAATTGTGAAAGATGGTTGAGAGCTTGCACTAGAAAAAGGAAGCCTCCACTAGCTAGAGGAAGTGTGGGAAGATAAAATGGGACCAATTAAGCTCATGATAGGAAGAACATGACATCACCTTACTCCTATGATAATGCATTTGATTTGGGATCAATCCAACTACACATTTCATATCATTTTGAATTAAGGGTTTATCTTTGGCTGACATGGCATGTTGTAGATATTGTTTAAAAGGTTCTAGGCTGACATGAAGATGTTTATAATATAATGGAATAGATATACATTACTGATTATTCATGAAAATGGTATATGAAGTTAATTGTGCTTTATGCGAGTTGTGAAAGAAAAATAAGCATGTCTTGTGCGAGCTGTGAAGAAAATTTTAAGTGTGTGTTGAGTGAAATTGCAATATCATGTTCACATGAATATAGTATATCTTTGCATGTTGATGTAGAGAAGGCTGTTTAAAATACTTGATTTATATTCCCTTTTTAATGTGAGGTTGGAGCCTCTTGATCTGAGTTGGTGCTCAATGGTTGTGTTGAAGCTCAATCTGAGGGGATTGGTGTCTCTTGTAGGTTGGTGTCTATAAATTAGAATTCAAGGTGATTGATGTCTCCCTTTTGGGTTGTAATTCCTATGGGTTGGTGCCTATGAAATTATTGTAAGTTATATATTATTGTTGTGAGGTTGGATTTGGGAAATAGTTTCAAGCATCTATTCTCATCGTGATTTTTCCCTTATGGGTTTCCATGTAAATATGGTTTCTCTTGTGTGAATGTGTTCATTATTTTCATTGCTATTGATTATGTTTTGATGGTGTTATGAATGTAGTAGTTTTAAGTAATACCAATTCACCATCCTCTCTTAGTATTTGTATGTCTAACAATTGGTATTAGAGCTAAGTTCCTTTTTGAAACTTAACAACTTGATGTAGATCTGGGATAACACACATGGCAAGAAAAGAAGGTCTTTCTTCAAACAAGGTTCCACTATTTGATGGATCTAATTATTCTTTATGGAGTGCGAGGATGGAATCTTGCTTGAAGGAATTAGGATTTTATGTTTGGATTTTTTTTGCATCTATGGTAATGAAATTCTTGAAAATCCTCCAAGAGTTCAATTTGAAAAGAAAACCTATGAGAATAATGCAAGAGAAAAGAATGCTATTTTATGTGATTTATCTAACTCTGAGTTTATCAAGATAATGTACTCCAAGACTACAAAGGATATTTCATACAAGCTTCTTAATATTTATGAAGGTGATGACAAATTCAAGTAAGCAAAACTTCAAACCTAATAGGACAATTTGAAAGTCTGAAGATGAGGGATGAAGAGAATATTTTTGCATACCTTCTCTAGGTGGATGAAGTTATCAATACCATCAAAGGGCTCAGTAAATAAGTGAAAGAGTTAGTGATTGTAAAAAATGTACTTACATCTCTTCCCTTAAGATTTGATTCAAAATTTTATGCAATTAAAGAAGCTAAAAATTCGAACACTCTAACAATGGATGAACTACATGGGATACTAATTGTATATGAGATAAGGACTATGAATGATAAAGCTTCAAGGAAAGAGGTGGCCTTAAAGGCATCAAAGATAAATGGAGATTTTGAATCTAGAAAATAATTGGATCTTGAAGATGAAAATTTTATGAGGAAGTTAAAGAAAGGCTTCAGAAAGTATAAAGGTAAGTTACCCTTCAAATGTTTCAATTGTGGTAAAATAGGTCACTATGCTTCTAAGTGTCCTTTCAAAGAAATTAGTGATGAAGGAAAAGATTATAATCCCTATCAAAATGGTTGTAAGAAGTCCAAGCATAAGAAGAAGAATTATCATAAGCATAATAAAATCCTTTATTCTACGGAAGATAGCTACTCATTTAATTAATGTGATCATTGAACCTCTAGAAGTGAAAGTGAAAAAGAATATTCTCTATTCATGGCAATGGATATTTTAGATGAGGATGCAAAAAATGTGAACTTTGGAGATGAAAAAGAAGTTGAAGTTGATCTAGAAGATGATCTCATAGCTTCCTTAGATGATTTGAAGAAATCAATAAAGGAAAATAAAAAACAAAAACATAAGCTTAAAAAATCTGAAGAATTGATTATAGATTTGGAAGTTCAGATAGAAGCAGCAAAGACGATAAAAGATGTCATGTCAAAAAATTGAAGGCAAAAGGAAAGGACTACGAAAGTCTTGAAGCATAAATCATATCCTTGAGAAAGGATTTGGAGAAAGCTAAGGTTCAATTGGACAAAATCATGAAGTATGAGAGGAGTATTGAAATTCTAGATGAGATCATAAATAGCCAAAGTCACCTTTCATCAAGACTGGTCTTGGATTTGATGAAGGTCAACATCCAAATAAGATAATTGCAAAGCAATCTAAGCAATTTGATGAGAATGCCTCTGGTATTTCAAATGTTGATAAATCTAAGAAGATTGAAGAACTCAAAAAGGAAGATGCCTTTAGTCAAGTCTGACAGAAAAGGAGATTTAGAAAAATGAATTTGGAAATAAAAGCATACAATACTAGGTTCAGTTATTCCCTTTTTGGTTACTATTTTACTTGCAATCAATTTGGTCATAAGGCAACAAACTATAGAAGGTTCCCTACAAGAAAGAGTAATTTTGTAAGCATAAATATGTTTGCACCTCTATTTGATTTCAATGTCATATGTTACAAGTGCAACAATTTTGGACATATTGCAAGACATAGAAGTGTTTTTGTGAATCCTCTTAAGAAAAATAGGAAAGCAGATGTCTTTATCGATAAGAAGATAGATTTTGATCTAAGGTGTGAAAAATAAAGAAAATAGATAAAAAAAATTCTAAAAAATCAATGATTGCACAAATTGCATTTCATTCAAAAAATGAAAAAAATTCATGGATTATTGATAGTGGATGTTCTAGCCACATGATTGGAGATAAAAGAAATTTTATGAGTCTAAAGTATGGAATGGCAGATCAGTAAGGCTTGGTGACAATTATGTTGCTAAGATATCTAAAAAGGACATATTTAGTCTCGATAATGGGGAAACTAAGACACATGATGTCTTATATTTTGAAGGTCTAAAGCATAACTTACTGAGTGTGAGTCACATGTGTGACAAAGGCTACAATATTTCATTCAATGCACGAGGATGTGAAATCAGAGAAGCAAGCAATGACAAGCTTGTTTTGGAAGGAAGTAGGACAAATAGTAATGTGTACAACCACAATGAGATCAAAAGAAATAAATGCCTCTGGGACAGAAACGTGAAAGTTGATTATGGAAAAAAAGGATAGGTCACATAAATTTTGATCTTGTAAAGATCAATTCTAAACAACTAGTGGAGATATGCTTAAAATTGCAAAGACTTCATGCACTCTATGCAAGGAATGTTAAGAAGGAAAACTAACTAGAGCAAGATTTATGACAAAGGATTATTCTACTACAAAGCCATTAGATTTAGTCCATACAAACCTGTGAAGACTAATGAGGACCAAGAGCTTGCAAGGTGATAGGTACTTTATGATGCTCATTGATGATTTTTTTCAAGCTAATGCCTTTGAGAAGTTCAATATATTTAAAGCTATGGTAGAAAATGAGATTGGTTGTACCATCAAGTGTCTAAGGTCTAATAGAGGTGGTGAGTTTACTTCTAATGCATTTGAAGAATTCCATGAGAAACGTGAAATCAGGAGACAATACTATACCACAAGGACTCCTCTAAAAAATGGAGTGGTTGAAAGAAAGAATATAATGATTAAAGAGATAGCAAGGACAATGTTGAATCAAGTTAAGTTTCTTGATATATATTAGAGAGAAGTTGTTCATACCTCAGTCTACAATCTTAATAGAGGGAAAATAAGAGTGAATAACACTAAGACACCTTATGAACTATGAAAAGACAGACTGACATCAGTCAATTTTTTCAAAATATTTAGAAGCAAATAGTACATCATAGGATATGAAGATAACTTGAATAAGTTCAACACAAGATCTGATGAAGTTATATTTCTTGGTTATTCAAAAAGAAGTAAGGCATAGATGCTACAATAAAATATTGAAGAAGATTATAGAAAATGTAAAAATTAATGAGACACTACACCACAAGATAACATCAAATGATGATGGAAATGATCTAGATGGATCATACTACATCAATGAAGAGGATACAAAGAATGACCTTGAGAGATCAAATATAAAAAACTTCGACAAGGTATGTCTAGAGAGATTATTTTGAGAGTCAAATTATTGGATATAAAGACAGTGGTTTCCTAACCAAAAGAAGGGTAGCAAGGTTGACCAAATAGGTACATTTTCTTTGCTATCCAAAATTGAGCCAAAAGACTTTACGAAAGCCAACAAAGATGCGAATTGGATAAATCAATAAAAGAACTAAATCAAATTGAAAATAATAAGACTTGGGAACTTTTTCCAAGGCCTTAAGATAAAAATATCATTGGTACAAAATGGGTATTCAAAAATAAATTAAATGAAGATGGAAAAGTGATTAGAAATAAGGAAATATTAGTCTACAAGGGTTACTGTCAAGTGGAAGGAATTGATTTTGAAGAAACCTTTGCTCCAGTAGCCAGAATAGAAGCAATCAAGATGTTTTTAGTGTTATCCACATTCAAAAATTTCAAAGTATATCAAATGTATGTCAAGTTAGCATTTCTAAATGATGATTTGGAAGAAGAATTATACATTAAGCAACCAAAAGGATTTCAATTGTCTAAGAATCTAGATTTTGTCTACAAATTGAAGAAAGAAATGTATGGACTCAAATAGCCCCCCAGGGCTTGGTATTCAAGATTGGATAAGTATCTAAAATAGCAACTTGGATTCAATAAAGGTATTGTTGATAGTAATCTTTATATCAAAATTGGAGGTGGTCATCAATTGATTGTTGTTGTCTATGTTGATGATATTATTTTTGGTGGTAGTAAAGATAAAATTTACAAGGAATTTGTTGATGAAATGAAAAAATATTTAAAAAAATTCATGCCTAGTGAGTTGTCATTTTTCCTTGGCTTACAATTATCTCAATCAAACAAAGGTATATTCATATCACAAACCAAGAATGTCAAGAAGTTGAAGAAGTTTAACATGGAAAA
>VDFB02345583.1:0-25392 GCA_007258455.2 Sequoia sempervirens | reverse complement strand
CCTGAACCCCCAAAAAAAATTACTTTAAAATTTTATTTATAAATTTTATTTATACAATCATCTGCCAAAAAAAAATGCAGGCGGGTACGAATTCGGCCATATTTTTTTTTTATTTTGAAAACATAATTACAAATGATTTCAAAAACAAAAAGAATATATATATATATATAAATCAATGGCACAGATAGACAGGTCAACATAATTTAAATACATATACACATATACAGTAGTATACTCAAACAATATAATGAAATATATATATATATATTTATATTTTAAAAATAATATTTTATTATAGAGGACACTCTTTTTTTTTCATAACCAGGTTTTAGAGAAACTAGAATAATCTTTTCTCAGAATTGAAAGACAAATTTCATTTACAGTCAAATTGTAAAAATAAAGACAGAACATTTTAAAAACAAACAGTTTAATTTCTTCTATTAATCTTCTATTTAATCAAAAGTTTTCTTTCTTTGAGACAGCCAACCATATTTATTCATTTGCTTATTTATCTTCCTTTACAAGTAAAAATTGATTCAAACCCATTTCTATTCTTTTTTCAGATTCAAAAACAGTCAAGAGAAGAGAGTGGAACCTGGAGTCCTGCGCTCTCGAGAATCTGATGAAGCTTGTTCCCGATGGCCTCTACAAAGAGCTCCTCGTTCCTGCTTCAAAATCTCCTCTCCAGAATACCGTGCTCAAATCTTGAATCCAAATCCTTAATCCCAAGACTCTTTTCAAAATATTTCAAAACAAAAGAATGGAAATATCCTTTTCGAAAACTTTAGAAAATTCAAAAATGCATAACCATTATTTTTCAACTTCTGTCTCAATAAACCTCTCTGTGTGTGAAAAACTTACAATTTTTTTAATTAAATAAGAGATATTACCAATTTCTTCCAAAAGCTCACAAAATCCAGAATAAAAGAAATTAATTCTTTAAAAGCAAGCTTTTCAGTTAGATCTCAATTCTCATTTGTTCTCACAACTTTTTCTATTCTTTTATTTATTTTTTGTTTTAGTTTCTTTTTTTACAACTTTACTTGCAAAGCACATTATCTAATTAATTTAAATAATTTATTCTAACAATTATCCTCAACAAGATAATTAATTAAAATAATAAAACACAATTTAATATTTTAATTATCATTTAATAAACTTATGACTTCTTAAAATAAATAAAACATTTAAAAATTTAAATACAATTTAATCTAACATTAAAATAAACAATCATTTCCATCATTTAAATAAAATAAATCACAGCTTATAAAATACCAACATTAATAAAATACGACATAACACAACCACAAACCACAATAATGACAACTACAAAAAATGTACAATACCAATCAAACAAGATGGTCTGACATCATGGGATGGGATGACTTCATCGTCACCTCTATTTCAACATTTAACTGTTGGGCTATTGGTGCTCGCCTTGTCTTGCTGAAGTAGGTGGAATCAAGACTCTGTACCTGTAAATCCTGCATACAAACGAGATCGTGTAAATGTGCATACATACATATATATATATAATCAAAGCATTGCATTGTGAGAAGGAATTGCAGTGTAGCAGGGCACTCATGAACGAGTGATGCTACACTATCCTTCATCACATCTATTCTAACAATTATAATATAACTAAATAAAATAACATTTCTAAACTAACAAACCATCTCATAAAATAATTTATTAAATCACTGCATCATAACATAATTCTGAAAATCAACAAACATCACCAACCATAATGTCATATGAAATAATCATGTCCACTAGTGAAATAACATCATCATCAAACATCTAGCTATCCAAATCAAACAATAACAGTACCATCATAGTATCTAAGTATCAAAACAGACATAAAAACTACTGAGTCCAACTAGCAAACAGGAGGGTTATTACATCCTCCCCCCCTTAAATCCGGCTTACTCCTGGAAGCCAAAAAAGAAGTAAGGGTAGGATTCTCTAATACGGGAAGCATCCTCCCATGTCACTGAAGTCTCATCATTGGGATCCCACTAGACCCTCACCTGCTCAATATCCCTACCTCTGAGAACGAGTCTCCTATGCTGCACCACAACCATGGGCTCTAGAGCTAGCTACCTGTCCTCAACCTGTAGAGCATTCCAATCAAGTACATGAGTAACATCATGAAAGTAAGGTCTAAGAACTGATACATGAAAGACATCATGAATCCGTGACACACTAGGTGGCAAGGCTAGACAATAGGCAACATAACCAATATGCTCTAACACCTCAAATGGACCCACGAAACAGGGTGCAAGCTTAGAACCCTTTCCATAACAAATAGGGCTCTTCTGAGGATGAACTCTGAGGAACACTCGATCTCCATCCGCAAACTGCCGGTCAATTCTATGAGCATCAGCATATTTCTTCTACCTATCTTGAGCTGCTACCAGATGCTCTTGGATGCGAGCTACCTGTTGCTCCATGTCATGAAGCATCTCAGGTCCAAGAAGAACCCTGTCCTCTAATCGATCCCAACTCAGAGGGGTACGACAAGGATGACCATACAAGGCCTGAAATGGAGCCATGCTAATAGAATTATGATAGCCATTGTTGTAGGAAAATTCAACCAAATGTAGATAATCTTCCCAACGAGCTTGTTGGTCCATGACGTACATACAAAGCATGTCCTCAAGCACCTGATTAACTCTTTTAGTCTAATCATCTATCTTTGGATGGTAGGCAGAACTAAAATTCAACTTAGTCCCTAAGGACTGCTGAAGGGATGTCCATAATGCAGAAGTGAATACAAGATCTTTGTCAGAAATAATCTTGCGCGGTATCCCGTGTAATTGTACAATATCCTCCATGAACACCCTAGCCACCACAGATGCAGGACAAGAAGATCAGATAGGGGAGAAATGGGCTACCTTGGTCAACCTGTCAACAGTGACCATAATAGCGTCATGTCGCCTGGATGACATAGGAAACCCGACAAACAAATCCATAGAAATGATGTCCCACTTCCACTCCAGAAAAAGATGCGGCTACAACAAGCCTATTAGATGATGATGCTCGGCCTTAACTCTCTGACATTCAAGACACCTAGCCACAAAATCAGCAATGTCATGCTTCAATCCTGCCCAAAAATATAGTGAGCGAAGATCAGCGTACATCTTCTTAACTCCTGGGTGTGCCAAATAAGGAGCCCTATGAGCTTCAGTCAAGATAAGAGTATGAAGACCCTCTGTAGGAGGTACATACATATAGTCTGCATAGCGCAAAACACCATCCGAATCTAAAGAGTATCCTACAAATTTACCTTCCAATGCTCTACCTGACTTGATCACTGACTTCACCACTTGATACCAATGATCAGAAGAAAGAGCTGTGATAATCTGGCTCTTCAAATCAACCTCAAGAGCCATAGCAGATATCTCATGCCTGCATCTACTCAATGCATCTGCCACAACATTCTCCTTTCCCTAAATATATTTCACCTCAAAGTCGTATTCACACAAAAATTCCATCCACCTTCTCTGTCTCGCATTCAGGTTCGGCTACATGAAGATGTATTGCAGACTATGGTGATCAGTGTGCAACTCGAACCGATGCCCAAGGAGAAAGTGTCACCATCTTACCAAGGCATGCACAACTGTGCCCAACTCCAAATCATGAGTGGGGTAATTAAGTTCATGGTACTTAAGTTTCTGTGATTCATAAGCAATCACTCGACCTTCCTGCATCAACACAGCCCCTAAACCTTCTAAAGAAGCATCCGTACAAACAACAAAATCACCTGATGGATCAGGAACTGCTAAAATTGGAGCACTAGTCAGCTTATCCTTCAAAGTCTGGAAAGCTAACTGACATTGGACAGACCAAAGAAACTTCTTTCCCTTCCTCTGCAAAGAGGTGATAGGATGAGCCAACCTAGAAAACCCTTGGACAAACTGCCTATAGTATCCTGCAAGTCCCATGAAGTTGCGAATTTCTAAGACATTTGTGGGTGCGGGCCAATCCACAATGGCCTGAATCTTTGCAGGCTCAACTGAAATTCCCTCACCATAAATCACATGGCCCAAATACTGAACTTCAGTTTTGTAAAATTCACACTTTTTAAGATTAGCAAACAACTGATTACCCCTTAAACACTCCAACACTAGCTTTAAATGTTCCTCATGTTCCTCCCTAGACCTAGAATAGATCAGAATGTCATCTAGAAACACAAGAATGAATCTATCCAAGTATGTTTGGAACACTCCATTCATTAAGCTCATAAACATTGAAGGTGCATTTGTTAACCCGAACGACATCACAATGAACTTGTAATGTCCGCATCGAGTTCGAAATGCAGTTTTGTGAATATCTGCATTTGTAATCCTCAACTGATGATAAACCTAAATGGAGATCAATTTTAAAAGAACACCGTATCAATCTCCTCCCTCTTACCATTTGGATTTCATTAATTCTATGCTTTTAACTTGATATCATTGGATACCATGATGATACTCATTATGGTTTGGATTGGTCAGTTTGAAGTTTCCGATGATGCCAAGTTATTCCTTTAGTGGACATGATCGTTTGATATGCCTTTATTAGTATGACTTATGATACTCTGTGTTGATTGGATTATTTTTTATTCAAATAGTTGTCATTAATGTTTTATATGTCGATGTGATGATTCTATTGTGATCATGTTATTTGAATTCAGTATTATTTTATAATGCAATTGTTTAATAATTAGTTATGATGCAGTAGTTAAATATCATGTTATCTTATGATCAATTTGGTTAGAAATGTTAGCTCGCCATTGATATTATAATTGTTAGAATAGAGTAGGTGAGAGGACAGTGTAGCATCACTCATTCACGAGTGCCCTGCTACACTGCAATTCCTTCTCACGATAGGATGTTTGATTATATATATATACATGTGCTACTTGACGTTTATTTGGATGCAGGATTGCAGGAATAAGTCTCGATTCCACCTGCTTTGGCAGGACAGGGCGAGCAATAAATTAACCCAATGGGTAAAATGTTGAAAAAGGGAGTAGGTTTGGAAGTGTCCCCGTCCCAAGTCCGTCGTCATGTTGTAAGTTGTTGTGTCATGACTGAGGTGTTGTTCTTGTTGTTGTATATTTTGATTGTTGAGTATTTATGTATGGTTAGTGTTCGAGTAATTAATCTTATTTGATAAGATAATTAATTAAAATTGTCTTGTTGTTTTGATATAATTGCGAGTTAGAAAAATATTAAATTTAAATATGTTGTAAATTAAAAAGGGTATTTAATTAATTATAGTGCAAGAAATTAAATTAAATTAATACTGTTGAGAATAATTAGACATTATATTTTTATTAATATTAAATTAGAAAATCATGTGAGGATAATATCTTAATTAAATAAATTATTTTAATTAAAATTGTAGATAAGATGTGCTTTTAAAAGCAGGAAAAAGGACCAATAAGAAGGAAGGATTTTTGAGAAAAGAAAGCGGAAGAGTTTTATTGAACTTTATTTTTGATTTATTATTTTTATGAGAGAATTATTCACACACAGAAGTTTTGCTCTGTTGTTTTGGATCTGGAAAGAAAAAGGAAAAAAAAAGACAGTTTTGGGTTTTGTGTTCTGCTGGGTAAAATTAGTGTGGTTTTGAAAGAAAAGAGAGATTGAGAAGAACGTTGAAGGCAGAAGATCGAGAGAAGAGCTAAAGGCAGGAAGTCGAGAAGAGGATTCAGAAAGGATTCTTCATCGAACGAAGGACTCCAGGTTCTATTCTGTTAATTTAGTATTATTTTATTGTTTTGTAAATAAAATTTAGTTGAGTTTGAGAAAAGCCATTCCTCTTTTTCTTTTAAAAATGACTCTATGAATTGAAAACATGTCTGTATTTAAGTCCTCAGATCCTCTGTAGAAAACTATAATAAAACCCTTTAAAATTTATTCAATAAAATTTGTTTGGAAAATCTTTGATTGGAAAAAAAAATATAAATAAAATAATCAATTTGTTATTATTGAAGTACTTTGAAAAGAAAAATATTTTTGTTATTGTTTGAATTTGTTTACCCTCATCTCTAATGGGTATGTAAGGAAAACAATTGAATTTCTGTATATATATAATTTTGTTTTTAAAATATTTATATATATGTATATTAGATGTTAAAATTGCTGTGCAATTTAAACTGTGCATTCTTTTACATTCATATTATTTTTGTAATTTGTGTCGTACAAAATATTTATGTAAATAAATAAATTTTATATCTGTGTTTCACGGATTTTCGTGTACAGTATATTTATAAAAAAATTTGTATTTAAATTAAAGAATTCATTGTGAAGATAAAAATTTTATAAAAGAAAATTTATAAAAAAATAAATAAATTTTTATAAAATAAATTTGTGTATGGGGAAGGGAGTGGTCGGCGGTGGCCGTACCACCCCCGACCCCCAGCGTACAGCGCAGGGTGGCAGCAGCCACTAGGCTGCGCACAGCAGCCTACAGGCTGTTGTACGCAGCTTAGTGGGGGCTGCGACCTCCCTTGGGAGGTACGTAGTACCTCTCTTGGGAGGTGCGCAGTCCCCCCCCCCTGCTGCATGGTTTGTTTTAAAATTTAATTTATTTATTTTTATTTTTATTAGTTTTTTATTAACTCATTTTTTTTTCTTATGTTATGTGTTTTCGAATTTAATTTAATTTATATATATATTTATATTTATATTATAATTTTTTTTAAAATATGAGATTTATTAAATGTATTATTAAATGAATATTTTATTTAGATATAGGTGATTGTGGAAAGATTACAAGATTATATAATAGGTATTTTTTTTAAATATGTTTTAAAAAAAATAAAAAAAATAATTTTAATATATATGTGTGTATAAAGGTATATATATATGTGTTTAATTTATAATTTAAAAAAAAAAACACATTTAGTTAATATATTTTTATTGTATAATTTTAAGAAAAAAAAAACATGATATTTATTTAATATTTTTATAAAATGATTATTTTAATATATGTATATTTATTCATGTGAGTTTGTAAAATTATTGTGTAATATTAGGGCAATTTCTCTTATTATACGTTTTGATTGATGCGAATGGAAATAAATGGTATATATATATATATTTATGCATTTAAAGAATTTAAGGTGTTGAGATTTTGAATTGAGGATATAATATTTACTAGTATGCAATGATATAGTCTTATTGAGAAAATTAGAAGTAAACGATGTGTTTGATTTAGTCATTTATGCTCGAGTTGTGGATTTATTTATTTGATGGAATGTGTTGTTTGTGGTTAATTGTGTTATGGCGTTGTTTATTCTTTGGTTACTCTCGAGATTATGCATTTTTATTTAATTTGATTTTCTTAACTTGAGTTTAGGTCATGTAGAAAACCTTAGAGTTAGCATATCCAGTTATAGCATCCTAAGTTGTGTTTAGAACTTCCAGAGGTGGGGACACTGTGAGTTATATTTGACCTTACAATTTGATGATTGCCCTTTTATGTTGGTTTTGGGTGGTGATGTTAATGCACCCTGGGATCGTATTGTTTGTGAATGTTATACATGTGATTTTGGGCGAGAAGGTTATGCCTCGCGATTGTTCCATTATTGGTCCAGCTTTGTTTGTAATACAATCCTTTTGTAATTGAATAGTTTGTGTTGAGTGTTTAGAGAGAGTGGCTCTAGTGGGGGCCGGCGCACAAAGGGGCTGTCAGGGTAACCCACATAGAGTTAGATTAATCAGTGATAACTTAAGTAATAAACCTCAGGTGGGGATTAAACACTAATAAGATAATTGTGAAGCCTCGTCCGCCTGCTAGTGCTATCATAGACTAAAGGGGACTGAGAAGGCCGTGGTTGGCAAGGTCATTGCCTTGTCTTCCCGAAAGGCTGATGACTCCACATGAGTAACCCTATGGAGCGGCGCCTTGAGATAGGCTGTCAGGAGAACCATAGATGGAGGCGGCACCTTAACTTGGTTGTCTGGAGAATCCATGTAGAGATGGAGGCGGCACCTTGTGATAGGTTGTCAGGAGAATCCATGTGAAACCATGCGATGACACTCTCGTCTAACATTCTATTTGTGTTGATTTACTGAAGTCCTCTGGAAGTGATTTATTGATTTGTCTTTGGTCATTGTTGGAAGTAGTCTTTGATGTTATGTCTTGAGTTTCATTGATGTTGTGAGTGTGACTAGTTGTAATTTGGAAAGGTGTTTTATTGTTATGTTCATCAGTGGTTTGTTGTTGTACCTTTTGGATTTGTCGTCATTGAGTTTTTAAGTGGTTCTTGATGTTAAGTTGTTTGTCTGGAGTTAGTTTTGTGTCATTGTTAGACATGCTTGGTCGGGGACCCTTCCTTGTCTACTCCCAGCATGGGGGTGGTTGGGTGGAACGTGCTTCGCACCCTGTTGGGTTCCCTTTCTGTTGCAGATGTATCTTTTATTGCAGGGTTTTGGAGGATGTTGATGATCCAGTAATTCTTTGTACCAGATGTATATTATACTTCAGATGTAATGTATTCATTGATGTATTGTCTCCCATGTGTGTTGGGATGACCTTGTTGTAATTGGTATATGTAGTTATTGAGATGTATCTTCAGTCAGTTGTATTTTATTATCATTTGGGATGTAATGTATATTCAGGCCATGTATTTATTTAGGAACGATCATTTGTAATAGTTGTGTTAAGTTGTGTTATATCTGTGGTAATATAAATGTTTCATATCTTTATAGTATCTTTCGTTGTCATATGTACATATGTTATGAATATGTTATTGTTTAATAGATATTTTAAATGATGAAGTGGGAATGAATAGATTTATGTAATTGCTTAATTATTGTTATCTTGTTATCGTTGTTATGGATTGGTATAGTAATGTCACCCCATGTACCCCAATGGAATTAGTCATGCAACTTAGCATATTGTTACATAAGAATACTTAAGTATGTTTATTATATTCTTAAAATAAAAAAAAATTGTTCCATTGTTATTAGTTCCTTTGGGGTTCCCACAGCGGGGTGTTACAAACACCTTAGCCCCTTTTATCTGATCGAAGAGATTGTCAATTCTGGGTAATGGATATCGGTTCTTCACTATTACCTTGTTCAACTCCCTATAGTCAATACACAAGCGAAGAGAATGATCCTTCTTTTTCATGAATATCACGTGTGCTCCCCAAGGAGAAACACTTGGGTGGATAAAGCCCTTGGCCAAAAACTCTTCCAACTGAAGAGTTCTGAAGTTCCTGCGTTGTCATCCGATATGGAGCTCAAGATATTGGCTCAGCTCCAGGTACCAGATCAATCCAGAAATCCACATCTCGCTTCGGCGGCATACCAGGAATCTCCTCTGGAAACACATCAAAAAACTCCTTAAGGAGTG
The DNA here is from genome assembly GCA_007258455.2 of Sequoia sempervirens. NCBI lineage: Eukaryota > Viridiplantae > Streptophyta > Pinopsida > Cupressales > Cupressaceae > Sequoia > Sequoia sempervirens. Next base: position 16,032 of record VDFB02345583.1, on the reverse strand, counting down.
GGTAATCATCCAATGACAACCCTTGACTATCCTCAGATTCCAAGTCGCTCAAAGATACTGCAAAGAGCTGACAACCCTGTCGGAAGTTCCTTTTGAGCTGCATGGCAAAGATCATATGCAATGAGATGGGTCTTTGAATACCCATGATCTCCACCTCCTTCCCAGAGTCATCAATGCACCGCACTGCTTTACGTTGGCAGTCAATCATAACATGGTGTGCACTCAACCAGTCCATGCCGAAGATGACATCATAAGAGCCAAGTGGTAGGATTCTGAGGTCTACCTTAGTTGACAATTCACCTATACTCAAATTACAATCTTGCACAAGCTTCTCTACCACAACCATTAACCCTGAGGCTAATTCGACATGCCATTTTATGCCTTGACTATTAGCCACCAGCCCACATCACTCAACTACTAAAGGTGATATAAAGGAATCAGATGCACCAGAATCAAAAAGTATAGAAATGCTAGAATTATTCAACACACCTGATGCCTCAACCATGGTGTTCTGATGGACTGCCTGATGATTATCCACTATAGCAAAGACCTGATGAGATCTCCCTACATCACCTACTATCAGCTCCAATGCAGCTGGCCTCTGATTAAATTTGGAAGTGTTCTTCTGAGGACACAATCTAGCAATATGCCCCTGTTGTCCACAAGAGTAACACCCAATACCTCTGCCAAAACCTCTGCCCCCTGATGGAGCATTTGACTGCTAAAAAATTCCTTGACTCGGCGCTGACTGAAAACTAGGTGTAGGCTAAGCAAAACGTTCCTGACGAAATCGGTTCCTGTTTTGATCCCTACGAAACTGGTAATTGCCACCCTGCTGAGATTGAGTGTTGTTCTGTCTTGACTGCTGCTGCTGAGGCTGGTACTGTTGATGACCCCCTTTCGAGGGTGAGTACCTATTCCTAGAAGATCTTGCTCCCTATGAATAACCTCCATGAGTACCATAACTAGGTGTAGGCGCATTGCCAATCTGTACTCCGATGTGACCACCCAAGGCCATGGCCAAATTTTCCTCTACTAGCCGAGCCTTCTCAACTGCCATTTCCATCGTCTTCGGCTCGAAGACTCGCATGCCACCACTGATGTAGGCATTTAAGCCCTGAAAAAAGTGCTACACCAACATGCCTTCATCGTGGCTAATCCCTGCATACTGCTTCAACTCATAGAAGCACCTCTCATACTGCTCCACTGACATAGGCAACTGCTTAAGATCATGAAACTCATCAGCCTTGTGCTGCCTCCAATGATCTGAGAGGAAGCAAGCTCTGAACCTATATAGAAACAACTCCCATGTGACTATACTAAGATCTAGATGCAACTTTTGTTCCTCAAGACGCCACCATGTAGACGTGAAGCCTCGCAGATGCATAACTGCGCACCGATCCTTGGTATTGCTACCATAAGGGTGCATAGCGAAGCAACAATCTAAGTCAATTAACCAGGTCTCAGCCTCTAGACCTCCTGTAGAACCATCAAAAGTGGGAGGGTGTGCCCTCATCAGATCTCTCATATGGCCTACTATGACTGCATCCTGAACCACATCTGTATCCCTTCTCCTTGGTGACCTCTCTCTCTCTCTCTCCACCTACTGCACCTCCTCTGGCCTGGGTCCCAAATGGTCAAGAATCTCTCCAAGTATATGTTGTAACTGACCATCTAAACTAGGTTGTGCCAGATTCTTCCCAACCGATGGATTACTGTGAAGACTCTGCTATTCGTCATGCTCAGAACCATGGAAACTAGGAATTGAGGGGCTTCACCAGTTTTCTCTCCAACTGGCACCATGACCTCTTGCTCGGTCACGTCCTCTACCTCGAGGCATAATTCTACACAACAAGATAAAGGTACAAAATGAGGTCAAGATTCAAACACAAGGTTGCCTAATGGACTTAACTACCCAGAGACCCTAGCGTTTGCAACCTGGCTCTGATACCAAGTTGTAACGCCCGTCGTGCAAACCCCAGAGAACATACACAATGCAAATAATTTATTTTTTAAAACAATTAAATTAAACATACAAATAACATTAAACCAGAATCACATAACACATTACATTACACTATTACACATAGTTCTCTGGAGCACCCGAGGTTACATCGCAAACATCTAAATGGAAGTAAAAGATAACAACACATCCATTAATTAAAGTACATCAATAACCGAGAGTGAAAGTATTACTACATTACAAATTACAATCATGATGAATCTCATTAACAAAGTTACAAATGAACCTAACTATTACATCATTGTTAAAATATTACATTACAAGCTCTTGATAAATAATTTACAATAAATCTCCCAAACATGTGGGATGATACAAGTACAATGAATTTTGAATTACAAAGTGAACAATGGTACAACTCCAACTATAGAAATGCTGAGACGATAGGATGCTGATGGGGAACCCAACAGGTGCGGAGCACGTTCCACCCAACCATGTGAATTATAAATAACTCACCCCCTGTGCTCAGAGGTGACAAGGAAGAGAACCCAACAATGAATTCCAAACCAACCCATGAAAAACATAGTACAAAACAAACTCAAAGTATAAAATGAAATAACCATCAACGTTCACGAATCAAACATAACAAGATAAAGCTATGAAACTCATCACAATCAAACAAAGCATTATCAATTAAACAAGTAACTATAAAACAACCATAAATCAAATTCACAAGAATTAGAAACAACATAAAGAATACAATTCTAGAGGTGACAAGAAACAAGTACAAGGGTGTCTAGTGGAGACTGTCATCGCATAGCTCTCATGGGATCTCCTGGCCCTTCCTCCAACTGAGGTGCCGACACCCATCTATGGATCTCCTGGCCCTTCCTCCTAACTGAGGTGTTGGAAACATAGGGTAGCTAATGCGAAGCTCATAATATCTCATGAAGACGAGACTAGGACTTTGCCAACCATGACCTTCTCAGTCTATCATTAGTCTATGATAGCCCTAATCCATAGATGAGGAATCTAGTACTAATTATCTTGTGTGTTTTACTACCCATCCCCCTAAAATCTATTGTTTAGGTTATCACTTGTTTAACTACACTTACGTAGGTTATCCTGAGCCCTTCCTCATTCAGAGGCACCGACGCCCACAAAGAGCCACTCTCCCTAAGACCCATAACATAAATCAAATACGCAAGGGTTGAACTCTATCATATAAAGCATAATACAAAAACATGGGAGGCAAACCCATCTTGCAACAACTCGTAATCACAAGTCTAAAAGAAACCGTTCAACCCTTCCAAACATAAAACCAATAAGTTTCTTATCCAAATGTATAAGCAAAAATGTGGATAACATTGAAAATTAAACATGCCTCTAGAACAAGGTTACAAAATCAACAACGAGTTCCCACATGGACATCACTACTCGACAACCATAACGAAAATGAAAACTTCAAATTAATCTTAAAAGATTGCACTATTGATTGTAGTTCATTCCCAATCAATCAATTAAATTAGTTCACCAAACGACAGATCAATATAAGATCCCAATCTTCAAATATAACAATTACAACTGTCACGATATAGTCTACGTACTATTCAAATTAAGGCAAATTTCTTATGTAAATTCTTTGTTCAACGTAACAAATGATAAAATACTGCCCTATATATATGTATATATAACATTATTTAACCTCTTAAAATAAAATACCTAAATTACATTTTAAAATAAAAAAAAATTAAATAAAATAATTATAATTATATTTTAAATAAAATAAATTATAATTATAATATTTTAATAAAATAAATATATTTAAAAATATATATTAATAAATTTTAAAAGACATTTAAAAAAAAAACATTAATAAATATATATATTATTTAAAAAAAACCTTAAAATCAACAGCCATCGGGCCTTACTACACGCAAGAGTTGTGAGACTGCCATAAACAATACTACCAGTAGGGTGACGGGGGTAACGTCCTTCCCTGAACCCCAAAAAATCAAAATTTATTTTTATAATTTTTTAAACTCGGCCAAAAAAATTTTTTATAAATTTTTTTTATACAATCCTCTGCCAAAAAAAATGCAAACGGGTATGAATTCGGCCATATTTTTTTTCAATTTTGAAAACATAATTACAAATGATTTCAAAAACAAAAAGAATAAATATGTATATATATATATTTATATATATATATGGAATTTTTGTATATATATATATACATATATATATAATTTATATTTAACCTTTGAATCCATATATATATAAATCATGTGTCTATCCTTATGTTGCGTGGTACTTGGAAATTCCCTACAATATGGTGTTTCTTCTTCAACATGGATAGATTGCTACCTTGATTCCACCTTCATAAAGCAAGTGAAATCAATGGGGGCACACATCTACCGTTGAATAGGATTACTAAGTGCTAGATAAAAGGATTTTTGAGCTATTAATGAATGTGTGTTACAGGATGTGGTTCCTAATGTTTTGGTTGTGTAGATAACTATAGTAGGGGCTTCATTCTCCCATATTTTTGAACATGTATCCTTTTATGTAGTAAGGTGCATCATTTAGAGTCCTTTAACTTACATATGCACATAGAGTCATATGGGCGCTAAATGTTCCATAGAAAATTGGACCCTCTTGAGAAAAGAGATAATTTCACGCGTAATTAGACCCACTTTTGAGTCCCTTCACATCTTTTCCATTTAAAACAACATTTATAGAACCCTTAGAACCATTAATTTTGATCTAGAGGCTTGTTTCACCTGAGAAATCACAATAAACCTGACCAACATTTTTTGTTTCATCTAAAAAGGAAGGTTCCCACCACTCCAGAAATGATTCAAACTTTCAAGAAGGATGTCTAGGATATGAAGCATGTGGAAGCAGATACTAAGATTGTTTTGAAGACTTTAGAGTAGGTGCTACTATTTTTTTGGTTTGTGGTCCGGCTGGCTCTTTGTCAGTCCTTCCTAGCTTTTTCTGGGCTGGAAACTTTTTTTTTAGGTTTTTTCTTATATTGTTTCTTGTTTAATCTATTGGACTTCTTTTTCCTTCTCTATCTTTTGTTGTAAACATTGTGGTTTGAGGTCCCTGTAAAACCTATTTTTTCCTTTATCAAATTTTTTTTATTGCATCATACCCCAACAACCCACCTTAAAACAACAGTAGTGGGATCCATTCACCACCTTAGGTGAATGAGTCCCCTTTCATGGTACTCATTTTACAAGGGTGGCAAATGAGTCCCCTTTGAGGGAAAATTCAAAATTAAGCAGGAATTTAATCAATTTAACTTTTATTCCTAGAAAATGTTGGCCTCTTAAGTCTAACTAATGGGAAAATAATGTGTCATTGCTTATAAATAGTCATTTTAAGTCATTTCACACATCTTTTTATCATATCTAAAGATAAATTTTAGAGTTAAAATCCTATACAACAAGTTTCATTAGCAATTTAAGTTGAAGTTTTAGGGCAGCAAACTAAGGTTTTTGTAGGCCTTGAAGCTTAGTTCTATTGTCAAGATCCAATATTGCAAACACTTGATGATGGATTCCTATGGTGAATCATGAAGAAATATAGGGTGAAGAGGTGCAACTAGCCACCAAATCATGCCTAAGGACTTGGTTTCCTATTGATTCCATCTCTCATTCTCACACTATCTTTAGATTAAGGTTTGCATCTTGTTTGTTTATCATTTCCATGCCATTTCATTCCCATTTTGCATGTGTTTTAAGATTTCTAAGGTTGATATCTTGCATCATATGAATCATCTTTGCATGTCTTATTCTAGATCAATAGAATAGGGTTTTTGTTATGATTCAAAATTTCCAAGTCTTTAACACATATAAGGCTAGGGTTTACTAATATTTTTCTCTATTCAAGGTTTAATTAACAAACTAGGGGTTTTACCAAGGAAAACCCCCCATTAGACAAACATTTTTAAGCTTTCTTGTAGGAATTTTCTAAGATCTTAGATCGGGTATCTGTTAGAAATTGTTGTATAGGTGTCAAGGTGTAGAATAGAATTTTGAAGTTGTAGAAATTCCAAGGTGGACTAATGTTCCTGCTTCGTCAATGAGTCCCTCCTAAGGTGAAAAATTGAGTTAGATTCAAATCCAGGTTCCCAACTGTCAGAAAAATAGATTATGTGCAAAAAAGACCTGATCTAGGATTGATTCGCCCTGGGTGGAAAATGAGTTTACATTAGCCTAAAGTCAAGCTTCATCAGTTTTATAGATTGTTCTTTAGTCATTTATAGTCTACCAAGTGCAAAAATTCTAAGAAACAACTTTTTGTTTAGAATAATTTGCATTTTTGTTCATTCTTTCATGCTTTTTGTATATCACAACATGTTTTGAAACATAGTGTAAATATTAGTTTTGCATTAATTTTTATTCATTCATATTAGTCAATTGTATTTATATTACTCCATTTAGGTTAGCCAACATCACACATAAAATTAATTGAATGAACTATTATCATTTTGCGCCTATCTCTGTCCTTTTAGGTGAAAAACCCTAGAAGTGCAAGAGTTGTCCATAGGAGCCAAAATCCTTCATTTCAGCTAATAGGAATAAAGAGAAATTTCCTAAATCAAGAGGTGGATGGAGAGGTGGAAGAACAAGCTTTAGGAAAAGGAGAGGTTTCAATGAGTTATCAAGGAGATGTTACAAATGTGGTGAATTTGGTCACATTTCCTTCAAGTTCCCTAAGAAGAGTGGAAACACATCAAGTGGAGGAGAAGGGAAATATGAATGGAGAGCCCAAATTGCTTATGAGGATGAAGCTAAAATCTCAAGTTCCAATACTCTCCATGCTACTCCTGAAGTTGGAGAGATGTTGGTGATGAGAGGACAAACATTGAACACATCTAGGGAGAAAGAGAAAATTCAGAGAAAAGCCTTGTTCAGGACTGCTTGTAGATGTAAAGATAAAGTATGTAAAGTAATTGTGGATTCTAGATGTACTAACAATATGGTCTCTAATGATTTGGTTGAAAAATTGCATTTGGAAAGGGTACCTAAACAAAAACCATAAAAAGTGTCTTGGGTTAGTGAAAAGAAAACTATTTTTGTGAGTAAACAAGCTATTGTTGAGTTTCAAATTGTTCCATATAGAGATAGATTTGTATATGACATTCTACCTATGAGTTGTTGCCATATTTTTCTTGGGAGACCCTACCAATTTTCTAAGTTTGCAATCTACCATGGGAGAAAAAACACATATAATATTGAAAAGGATGGGAAGGAATTTGTTCTAACTCTATTAGTTGAAGAGGTAAAAGAGTAAGGTGAGGTATTAATGATGGGAAGAAAAGAATATGTGAGCAAGGAATAAGGTGAAGGAATGGAGTCTGCAACCATGTCTAAGTTTGATACAGTGAGGATAGAGAATGGGAAGGTAAAGGTAATGTGAAGACAAAAAGGAAGAAAAATGTTTTGGTGTGGAAAAGGAAAGAATGTGGAATGATGTTTCAGGTCAGTGCAAAGAAGTATAAGAGTGGGAGGCCTTTGGAAAGGTAGGAAATTAGTGATGGAGTGTTGATTGGGACTATCATGTGTCCTATAGTAGTAGAAAAAGGGATAATCAAGGTTGTTGGGACATAGATTGATGATGTAGTGAAAAAGAAGAAAAAAGTTCTTAAAGTTGAAAGGATAGTGAATAAAGTGTGTGCAGATCTGACAGAGGTTGTAAAAGGTAAAGGTACAATGGACAGTGCAAAGAATGAAGACAAAAAGAACATGGGGCAGAGGACTATGAACAAAGAACAAGTTAAGATGATGGAAAAATATTAGAATGTGTGTATAGGTGTAAAGAATACTGTGACATTAGGGTTTGATGAAGGAGCAAGAGAAAGAGACCCCATAGTAGGGATTGATAGAGTGGAGCATGTAGCAAGTGAAGATGTTGACAGGGATGTTCAAGACCATGATGAATTAATGCAAAGTAAGCATGTTAAAGTTAGGCTTGAAGATCAGAGGCATATGAAGAACAATGGAGGACCATTTACAAACTTCTTTCCAAGGTACTTGTAAAAGTTTCATGTTAGGGTGTATGGCGCATGAGCTCCACTAAATACTATCTGTCAATTAAAGATGATACTAAGTAGGTTATAGGATTTTGTTGTGTTTTGAGTCAATGATGCTAAATAAGGTCTATTTAGACCATTTTAATATGTAATTGGTGGATTTTTGTATTAGATATCAAAATATGTAAAACTTGTAAAAGCAAAATAAGGAATTTTGTTAAAAAAATAGAAAATGTTGTTAAGGTAGAAATGGGAATTTGAAGGGTTAGGGATTTCAAAAGGTGGTTATAGTCATTTGGTAGGTAAAAACTGATTGGAAATGTATAAAAAGTCTCCAAAGGCCCAAAAAAATGTTGTTGATGAAGTTTTAAAGTGAAATTCAATAAAAGTGCAACCTTTCTCCATTTTTTTTTTGGCTTTCTAAACTTTATTTAGTCTATACAACCCATATAGTCTTGTAGATGCTTTGAAATTCATTTCATAGTTTAATAGCATGTGTTAGTAATCCATTGAATCAATTATAATGATCTAATATCAAGCTTTGTGGGAGATTTTTTTTCATTCTCTATGACTGACTCGTAAAAACCATTGAAGGCTCTATTTGAGGAGTAAATAATGAAATAAGCCTTTCCACCTACTGTTATGGTCTATCTCTTAGTGGAAAGGTACGATATAATGGTAGATTAGGTTTCTACACTATTTGGTGGGAAAATAAAGTGAGTTGTGTGATTTGGAGTCAAACCCCAAGGTAGAGTAATGGTGCTTCTTATGTGAAATGAAGGTGTTTATATTGGGTTTTGATAAAACAGTGATGGAATGGTATATCTAATGTATTTGTGAGAATGTGTAGGGTATTTGTAGACTGTTGGATGTTTTGAACTGGATTCGGAAGCCTGGGTATATGGAGATTGAATAAACCCTTGTGTTTTGTGTGTGAACGGAGGGTTTCTTAGTGTAGCATATTAGAGGGTCTAAATCTACAAATAGGTGAGTGATTCTAAAGTTGTGTCAGAATTCATGACTGTCAAGGATTTGTATATGTTTTTCAAGTTTTTGAAAGGGACTTCCTTTGTAACTTAGGGCTAATTAACTAGCCTTGGAGAAGGGAGGGTTATTGCTTCAAGGTGTTGAGTCAAAGAAGTGTGATGGGATATTTTGATATGTTATTTGGGAGTCAATAGTGAACCTTTGTGGAGTTTGACAGGTCACTATACGATCTTCTCTAAGAGGTATCACAATTGTTTGGTCGTTGAGGGCTAGAAGCCCTAAGGAGAGTTTGTGTCAAGTTCAAAGTTTGTTGTTGTAAAGAGTTATTTCCTAATTGAGTTGGTAATTTTCAAGTTGAAGAGATTCTTTGACCCACCTTTCCTTCATCAATGGCTAGCAAAAATTTGGTCTCTATGGCTAGCACAAATCTAGTCTCTATGGCTTACATAATAGAGTTGGTTTCTTTGGAATTTTTCTACCTTTTTTAAGTTCGCACTTGATGTAGGGATGGAACTTGAACAAGGCTTATGACCCTAGAACCATAATTTGAGGAAAATCATAAAATGATTGGGTATGTGCAGGATCATCATGGAAAAAACAAGCCCTTAAGTGGCAAAAAATTAAGAAGAATCAGTGTTAGGCAACTTGATGTAAAAATTTGAATAAGTTATCTAAACTAGGTTCAAAAATATGTAACAATAGAATTTGTAGAAAATTGAATGTATTTTCTAAACTACTAGGTTTATTTAAAAATAAATAAAATCTATTTGGTGAAATTTAAAATTTCAATGTAGTAGAACTTAAATTTCAGGGAAAAAATAAGAAGTAGCTGTCTGTCTGACCATCCTAGCCATAATAAAATGATAATATTTTTTTATAAGATTTTATATAAAAGTAGAGGACTCATGTCCAGATGCGATGCATATTTTTTTGTAAGTTTTTTCCAAGTAAATAATTAATTATGATTTTTTTATTACAAATTTTAAAAAATATAAAAACTCGTATGCCTGACCACCTTAACTTGGTCAAATATTCATGAAATTTAATTTTTCTTTTTTTAATCCTATAGTATGTATAGAATGTGACGCATGTTTCAGATTCAAAAAACATGATACCGTTTGAAAGTTATAGATGTTTTTCAATCAACCTATTGATCAGGACTTTAGTCATAATTCTAATAGAAAATGAATAATAATTATTTATTAAATTCAAATTAAACCATAATTTATATTGGTGGAAAGCTGAGAATCTCCTCTAAAAACCCTTTTCGTTTCATCAATTTTGGGTAAAAAAAAGTCATCAACCACATACCCTAAAAATACCAATAATATTGCCACTTTTTCGCCCATCATGATCATCCACATACCCGATTGAAAATACCAACTAAAAGAACAATGTCATAACTACACAAGTCAAGCCAATCGAATATGAAACAAAATAGTCAAAGGTAGAGAGAAACACTCAATAATGTTGTATCGAAAACAACATAAACTAGCTATAACTTTAACTATTTTACTACGTTGAAACAATTAACACAAAGCATAAGCTATAAATGAAACGATACTTATTTCAATAGTGCTCTAGATGGGAAACCCAAAAAGTAGAAGAATCCATAGTAACACAACCATGCACAAAAAAGGAAACCCACACATGCAAAAGTTCTTTTTTTAAATAATTCCTTATGGGGAACAACCAAAGCATACATATATTCATATGTATATGTAAATGTATATATCCATATGCAATGCACTATAAATGGAGAGTGTAATGAAGATAAGGTATGATAAAAATTTTAAAGGAGAATGTGACACAATTGCTACTTATGCTTATTCATCATTCCTTCCTTCATTCCCAATCTTCCTATAAAATTACTTCACTTTCTTGATTGCATATGCATATATAAATATACATACACATGCATATATTTCAATGAATATGATAAAGTGCTTGCAAACACGAACTTAAAGAGAAACAATAGTGTAGCTAAATAACATATAGGAAATATTAAATGAAACAAAACAAAGGAATTCCTACTCTCCACCCTACCATATTGGGTCATGGAGCCTCATGGGCTCTCACCAAACCCCTAATCATGAACATACATTGTCCACCACTTCAATCAATGGCGAAACCAATGTGTCTTATTACAATTAATATATAGCCTATCATTCTAACATTTCCTATTTGAGAATGAAATAAATAATAACTAAAAACATACATCTAACTTGAAATACATATATATTGATGTACATTTTGTTTTGCAAGAACATATGTACGCATTCCATGACCTCGATGCATTTGTAGGAATCTATTGCATAGGTATATATATACACACAAAAATAATGTGTGTGAATGTGTGTATGTGGAATTACATACAAAGAATAGGTATACTATCTACCACTCTAATAAATACAGAGATCCATGCTTAAAATTACACTTAATATAGATCCTACCATAGATATGAATGTTATGAGCACCTAATATCACAAACATGCATATGAAACACACCAAAATCAGGCCTACTCTCCACCCTACCATATTAGGTCATGAAGCGTCATGGGCTCTCACCAAACCCCTGAGCAAGAACATTCATTGTCCACCACTATGATGAATGGAAAAGCCAATGTTTCTTATTACACCTAATATAGAGCCTATCATGTTCTAATAGTTCTTTTTTGATGCTGAAAGGAATAATAGCCAAGTTGTGACAACTGACATCATGTTTTGGATGCTTATGTAGGAATTTTCTGCTTATAAATGTAAAACCATGTGAAAAAAAAACCCACACGTGCACAAATTCTTTTTTCAATAGTGGCTTATGGAAAACAACCAAAATACACATATATTCATATGTATATGCATATGTATTTAAGAATATGCAATACATTTTTGATGGAGAGTAGAATGAATGGAAGGTACAATGCACTCTTTAAAGGAGAGTGTAACGTTGTTGCTGCTTATGGTTATGCATTGTGCCTTTATTATAGCTTGCATCTAAAACAACCTCACTTCTTTGATTGCACATGCATATATACATATACATATACATATACATATGCATATATTATGATGAATACAATATAAAATAAAACACAAGGAAACAATGTCTACTCTTCACCCTACCATATTGGTTCATGGAGCCCCATCAGCTCTCACCAAACCCCAGAGCAAGACCATACATTGTCCACCACTATGATCAATTGTAAAACCAATGTTTCTTATTACACCCAATATAGACCCTATCAATAAAACAATTTGTTTTTTTAGGTTGAAAGGAATAATATCCAAGTTGTGGCAACCAACATCATGCATTGGATGCATATGTAGGAATTTTCTACTTGGAAATATAAAACCATTTGTAAAAAAAAACACCCACACATGCAATAATTCTTTTTCCAATAGTGCCTTATGGAGAACAACCAAAGAATATATACATGCATATGTATTTGTAAATATATTTATGCATATGCAATGCATTTTTTATGGAGACTGTAATGAATGGAAGCTACGATGCACTCTTTAAAGGAGAGTGTAATGTTGTTGCTACTTATGGTTATGAATCGTTCCTTCCCTTATTCTAGCCTCCATCTAAAAGAACTTCACTTCTTTGACTGTACATGCATATATGCATAGACATATACATAAGCATTTATTACAATGAGGACAATAAACTACTTGCAAACACCAACTTAAAGAGATACAATGTAACTAAATAGAAAATAGGAAATATAAAATAAAACACAACTAAAAAAGGCATGCCATCCAACCTACCATATTGGGTCATGGAGCCCCATGGGCTCTCACCAAACCCCCAAGCAAGAACATACATGGTCCACCACCTGGATCACTGTTGAAACCAATCTTTCTTATTACAATTAATATACAACCTATAATTCTAACAACTCCTTTTTGAGGCTGAAAGAAATAATAACTAAAAAGGTGTGTCTAACTCCAAATAGCTATATATCGATGAACATTTTGTTTTGCAAGAACAGATGTACACATTGCATGCGTTGAATGCATTCGTAGGAATCCATTGTGTTGATAATATTGTTGAAGAGTCCAGTTCAACTAAAGAACCCAATTCAAGTGAAGAAATTATTGTTACACCCTATTTAGATGGGTATGTGTAGGATCATCATGGAAAAATAGGCCCTTAATTGGCAAAAAATTTAGAAAAATCAGAGGTAGGCAACTTGACGTAAAAATTTGAATAATATATCTATATTTTTTTAAAAATATGTAAGAATAGAATCTATAGCAAATTGAATGTAGTTTTTGATCTACTAGGTATGCTTAAAAAAAATAAAAATCTATTTGGTGAAAATTTGAAATTTCAATGTAGTGGTACTTAAATTTCAAGGAAAACATAAGAAGTGGGTGTCTATCTGACCACCCTAACCACAATAAAATGATAATATTTTTTTATAAGACTTTAGATATAAGTAGAGGACTCATGCCCTCATGTGATGCATATTTTTTTGTAGTTTTTTTTCAAGTAAATAATTAATTATGATTTTTTTATTACAACTTTTTGAGAAATATAAAAAATCATATGTCTGACCACATTAACTTGGTCAAAATTTCATAAAATTCATTTTTTATTTTTTTAATCCTATAGTATGTGATGCATGTTTTCGATTCAAAAAATGTGATACCGTTTGAAAGCTATAGATGTTTTTCAATTAGCCTATCAATCAGGACTGTAGTCATAATTTGAATAGAAAATGAATAATAAGTACTTATTAAATTAAAAATAAAGCATAATTTATATTGGTGGAAAGTTGAGAATCTCCTTTAAAAACCCTTTTCATTTCATCAATTTTGTGTAAAACAATAGTCGTCAATCACATACCCACCATATTGCCACTTTTTGGCCCATCATGATCCTGCACATACCCAAATACTGATAGAATTTCAAGTGTATTGATGGTTGTTATTTGATTGGTGTTGTATATTTATTGTATGTGTTTTGGCCAGGATTCTTGTCCCTAAAATACTATTGGTATGTAAATAGGGTGTAATAGAAATTTCCTCACTTGAATTGGGTTCTTCAATTGAACTGGTTTCTCTAGTAATATGCATACATCAACCTTTCTCTTTTGCTAGATACTCTAGAATACATGCCAACAAATAAAAACCCACACCATGCATTGGATGCATATGTAGGAATTTGTTGTGTCAAAATATACACACTAAAAAATTGTGTAGAAATGTATGTACATGGCATTAGATGTAGACAATATACATATATAGATCAATGGAAACTTATACATATGCATGCATACTGATACATGTGTTGAACATGGTGATCGAACTTCAAACTTCAAAGAAGCTCGCAATCCTAGCTCATGGCCTTCATAGTAGGTAAAGCCATAAAAGAACACCCAACAATGTCTTCTTGAAAATTTATAAGAATTTTTCCACCTCTTCTGAAATTTTAAATGGTAAGTGTTATTACAATAATCACCAGTACATAGGAACCATACAATAGTTAATGTTAGTGCTAGGAGAGTGAGCTTCTATGAAGGTGCAAGTCTAACCATCTATTGAAAAGTTTCTATGAAGGTGGTTGGAGGTTATTTTAGATTTTTTGTGTGGGGTAATGATTCCAAAAGAAATACAAAAGTCTTGGTAATGGTACTATTGATTAGAGCGATGGACAATGTATGTCCCTTATGTACAAATATGTATTAAAGTCATAACAGATGCAAACAACGTTGATTTCATAAGGAATTTGTGATTTTTGCTCTCTATCTTAGGGTATACTATTTCATTTTCATCAAGATATTTTTGAAAAGGCTATATTGTTTCATTTTTGATAAGGTGTTGTTGAGAAAAGAGTATATTTTTGCATAGGTTTGTTACTGTAACTTTTCGTTTAATATGATCATTGATCATAGCAATGGACAATGTATTTTCCCTATGTGCAAATATGTATGTATGTCCAAATAGATGAAAATAACATTGATACATAGTGATCCCTATATTTATTCTATTGGGAAATTCTTGGAATGATAAGTTGTATTTTAAGTGGTATAAGGAACATTGATGCCATCATTGATCTAACTTTAGGAACTCACATGTAGCAGTAATATACTCTACACTCATCCAATAAAAGAAGATTAAAAATATAGAAATCAAATCACAAAATTTTGGAAACCTCTAGTTGTGTGGTTCTCCCCTATTGTGTGAACTTTCGTCAGAATTTTTCGTCAGGCCTCCCAGTTTTTAAGCCTTCCAATGCCTGAATTACAGTCAGGAAAAAGGTGGCAGATTTTTTATTTTATTTTTAAATTAAAAGAGTTTGGTGCATCGGTAGAGAATTCCAGAAAAATTAAATGTTGGTTGGAATCAACATTAATTTTATATGGTTCTTCTATGGTGACAATTTTTGCAACGTAATAAAATTGTCCATGTTCTGCTTGAAGGATATTTGTTATTTGTCTAAACCTCATTAAGGATTTGTTAAGATGGGAGGTTGTCTATTAAGTTTTAGTTGAAACATTAATGAAATCCTTATTGAGGCCTAGACAGATAACAACTATCCTTCAAGGCATACAAAAATAGCAAACAACACCTTATCGTGAAGAACATGTACTATTTTATCGCTTTCCAACCATTCCCACTTGACATAAGCCATAAATCAAATAAATCATTTGAGACCATAGAACAACAATCAACATAAACCAATGTATTTATGGAAAATAGAATAAACTATTTTATTAATTTGACAAACAAAAAGAATTTCAATAAATGCACCATGCTACTATCAAATAGGAGAACTGCAATTGTCAATCAAAACATATCTACCCATTCTTTTTTGAATGGTTGCAACAATTTTGCATTAATGGGCACAAGGCCAAGACATGCCAAGTAACAATAAATTTTTGTGGAGAAATTTAAGTTTATTCCTACAAAGAAAGTCATAATCATCTTATGGAAAGAATAAGCATAGGAAGGAGTATACATGAATGTTGTTTGCATCTGATTTTACATACATACATATCTACACATAGGGATGAATGTTGTCTACCTC
>VDFB02345582.1:0-11033 GCA_007258455.2 Sequoia sempervirens | reverse complement strand
GGTTTAAACCTAGGACATTTGCGGTGCAAATGTCCATATTCATGGCAAATTCTGCATCTAAAGGGTAGGGTTTCATAATCCAACTGTTGGATCCAAGAAGAAGATCCCAGGCGAATTTACATAGAATCTGGTAATGGATTATTTAAATCAACTTCAACACAAATGCGGGCAAAAGAAATTACCTTACGATCTTGAGTTTGGGAAGCCGATCCCACAGGTTTTCCAAGAAGCAACGAGATTGAGTGAAGAATATCTTCCCTCCAGAATTCCAATGGAAGCCTCAGCAAACGAACCCACACGGGAACCTGCGAAGGGATCTCCTCAGCAGATTTGAATCCCATGTGCCAAGGTTTGATGAAAAGCCCTACCTGGTTAAAGAAATAAGGACCTCCTTCGAACGCCCTATTCCTGTCGGACATGCTTGAAAAGACCACCAAAAAATAGTTATTAGCTGCCAGAATAATCTCCATATCACCTTCAGGGTTCCAAACCCTACGTGCCCAAGAATCCAAAACAGGTAGAGATAAACGAAGGCCCAAAAATTTGCAAATAAGAGCATGATTGCCCCAATATTCAACATCCTCTGAAACTTGCTCAGGTTGAATAACCAGAACTGGACGATCCTCGGATCTCTCCAAACAACCGTTTACTTTTTTAATTCAAAAATTCCCTTTGGAAGAGGGGACTCCATCCCCAGAATGGGGTTTCCCCATCTGATCTAGACCACTGGCATGCAACAAAGAAGAGGGCTCAACCATATCCAAATCACCAGACGAAACCATAGATAAAGCAAAATCTCATTTTTCCATGGACCAAAAGCACAAGCACAAGCAAGAATAAAGAAGATAGGGCAGGAGACCCCACGCCCCAGATACCCAAGCACCGCCCGCCAAGAACACAACTGGCGCAGAAGAAAAGCATAAGACTCCAGAAAAGGGCCACCCAACAGCCCAAACGCGAGTCAAAGCCCCAACTTCAGCCCACGCACCCCAGGAAACTAGCAAACACCCCCCGGACGCAGCAAAACGAGCTCAGACGCAGCCAGAAAGCAGAAAAAAGGACGCGCTAGGGCACGCAGACCCTAGCGCGCGAGCAGAGACCGCACCACGCCATCCCCAACATAGTAAAACCACTAATTTTTTGAACATCCATTCAATTCTATTTTTTAATTAATACAGCTAATATCAATCAATTATATCCTTTTTTTTTCACTCTTCTTTTTAATCAATTCTTTTTTATATCTTTGGATATACTTCTAGGAATCTTATTATGGGGCCCTAGTCTAAAGACTAGAAAATGTAAAAATATTAAAGATTTCTAACTATGTCCCTACGTGAACTCTACACACTTCTAGCATCACCTACTACATATTCATTTTTCTTTTAATTAAATAAATTAAAATAATTTATTTAATTATTTTGCCTATTTTATAAAATCTTAGATAAATAAATGTTACATTTATTTATTAATTGTTCCCCTATTTTGCCTATTTTATAAAATCTTAGATAAAAATCATAGAATAGTTACTAAAAATTTGTCTTTTTCTTCACCTTCCATCTCATAACCTAAAAACCATTTGAAGCTTTTATTGAATGTGAGTTTGATTTAGATTGGGATTGATTATTCAAAGACTTTGATTTATTTTGGTTTAGCGTTTTAAATTGTGAATTAAAGCTTATCAAACAAAATATAATGTTTTTAAAGTAGTTTTATTAAATAATGTATGATTGAGATTTTTTTAATATATATTTGATGAATAAGTGATTTTTGTTTTCATATGTTTAAAGTTTGCAGACTTTTGAGATTTGATTCTATTCTTTCTTTCTTTTCTAAAATTAGTATAATGTAATATAATAGACATCTATTTATCTATAAATAAATAAATAATGGTTTATTGTTTTATTAGTAACTTTTTGACATTGTACTAGAACATCCATTCAATTCTAGTTTTTAATTAATTACAACTAATATCAATCAATTATAACCATTTTTTTAACTCTTCTTTTTTAGAGTTTGCTTTATATTGGACTGATTATTCGAGACTTGATTTTTTTGGTTTAGTGTTTTAAAAGTGTGAATTATTCTATCAAAGAAATATAATATTTTTAAAGTAATATTATTAAATAATGTATGATTGGCAAATATATATATATATTTGATGAATAAGTGTTTTTTCTTTTGGTATGACTTGATTTTTTTGATTTAGTTTGTTAAACTTAAAGTAATCTTATTCAATAATGTACGATTGGAAAAAAAAATTATATATATTTGATGAATAAGTGTTTTTTTTGTTTTAATATGTTTAACGTTGCTATAGACTTTTGAGATGTGAATCTATTCTATATTTCTTTCTTTATGAAATTTAGTGTAATGTAATATAATGGACATCTATTCATCAATGTGATTCTATTCTATCTTTCATTCTTTTTTAACATTAGTATAATGCAATATAATAGACATTTATTTATCTATAAATAAATAAATAATGGTTGGTTGTTTTCTTACTAGAATATCCCTTCAATTCTTTTTTTAAAATTAATACAACTAATATCAATCAATTATAAATATTTTTTCAACTCCTTTTTAATTAATTTAAACAATATCAACCAATCATAATTTTTTTTTATGTTTCTGGATATACTTCTTGGAACTTATTATAGGGTCCTAGTCTAAAGACTAGAAAATGTAAAAGTATTAAAAATTTCTAACTATGCTCCTATGTGAACTTCTTCACACTTAAAAAACACTCACATCTTAGCATCGCCTACCACATATTCATTTTTCTATTAATAGTTTATTTAAATATTTTGCCTATTTTATAAAGTCCTAGATAAATAAATGTCACATTCATTTATTAATTGTTCCCCTCCCATCTCACAATATTTAAATAAAACTTATTATTGAAATCTGAATTTTACACATGAAAATCATAGAATAATTATTAAAAATTCCTCTTTTCTACACCCTCCATCTCATAACTTAATAACCAATTAGTCCTACCTATTAATCCTCTCAACCAATCTTGATCATTGATCCTCTCAATCAAAAGCCTAAAATCTACCATTCCATAAGCCATTTGGAGATCCTTAGTTTGGCATACGAAGTCATGATGCCGCTAGGAGCAACCATATTCTATCACTCATCAACAACAAATCCTTTGAGCGTAATCACCATTAACATATCAAGAACTACATGTGGGTGATTGATAGCTAAATTGAGGTGTAAGTAGATGTAAAATGGGTTTATTTTTATTTCATACTTTTCTATACAACATTCTAGCATGCTCACTGGGACCATGTCCCTCATTTAACCCTATTATTTATAAGTTTTTCCTAAATTGATCATGTAGGTTTTACCCTTTTTTGGAGAGATTTGGAGGTGAGATTTTACAAGGAGAATCCTATTGCAAAATAGATCTCATAGTTTAATATGTGTTGGAACCCTATCAAAAAATTATAAGAATCAAGCTAAGTCCTTGCCAAATTTTCCCAATTGTGTCTTGTGATGTTCCTTTTTGAACCCCCATGTGTTAATTATGTTAAGTGTTCAATGAAACATCTTAAGTTTGAGTATTTTCCAAGAAATTTGTGTTGAATTGTGACGCCTTCCCACTCTTTCCAAGTCCATGGTCCCTCTTAGGATCCAACACTTAACCCTCTCTATGACCCAACCCCCTACCATGTCTTCCTCCCACAAACTCTAGCCTTTTATTTGCAAGTCCCTCCTAGACCTAACTCCTACTAGACAATGGAACATTCAAAATTTTGTGCCAAGGCTCAACAGACTCATTCAATTACCCCAAGAATTCCCAAATCAACATAAATGCCCCTATTCCCAACTTCACTGGAAGTTGTTTCATGTGCTGTAAATGGTGCACAAATTTCTATAAATGTGAGAGTTCCTTCATTATTACAAGGGTTGATCATTACTATTTTTAGAAAAATTATGTAAGCATCAGGTGAATTTTAGGGTTTCAATCATTGAATGTCTAATTTGAGGAGGTTAGTGGGTTTTTGAAGCATTTACAAGTAATAATATTATAATGGGTGTTAGATATTAAACTTTCAGGATTATCTATGTATATTTCAATGAATTTATAACATTTTATTAAGGTTTCCTCTTATCACACTTGCTAATATGAATGTAATGTAGATTTGATAAACGTAAGACTTTTTAAAATATTGTGAGCCTTATAATGATCTTTTCTTCCTTACATGTGGATTTATGTAGTATATAATATTGGATGATTAAGTAAATATTGTGTATTTGATATCTATTCCTGATGTATATTATGCTTAGATTGATTCCTATATGCTTCTATTTTCTATTTTTCTCTTTTGTGAATTGTGACTTTGCAACCCCTTGGATAGGGACCAATCTTAGAAATAGGTGATTCAATCACACTCTTTTTAATAGTGAAAAAATATTTTACTGTCAATTAAAACATGTTCCAATATCTTTGTAATTCATGATTCAATAGTTTAAATAGGGAGAATATTATTTGTGAGTCTTACCAATTGATCATCCTATGAATAATGTATGCATACCTTCATCTTGTATTTTTTACAATGATATCATTATCAACTATATAAGAGGCCATATATGCAATTGGTTAGCATTTAACCTACTGAAATCCTTTGGAGTTAAAATTGTATTGGATATAATTGCTAAATTATCATATTATTTTATATTTTAACATTGTCTATCCTATTTTGGACACCTCTAAGAACACCCTCCTAGGTTTAAGTTGATCCCAAAGTGTAAGAGAGCTTATCCACTCGCATTCATTGGATTTTAACCCTCCATAATCTATAGATGAACCTTGGTTTACCTTCTTAAACATGCTCCTATCCTTGAAGATGAAATTAAGTTCTAGGATTTTAGAGCAATAGTTTTGGACCCAATAGAATGACACCATTACCAAGGAAAATTTTAATCAATATATCATCTTGAATACCTTGGTTATTTAAGAAATTTATATCCATTAGCAATTTGAAGTAGTAGTGTGGTTGTAATATTCCTGATTAGAAAATAATTTTTTATCTCTTCTAGTTGAAGAGTGGTGACTCTATCTTAGTCAACCTAGAAATTAAGTATTTAAAAAATATTACCATGGAAAGAAGAAGATAGCATGTGTATCAATTATCATGTGAGGAATATTCATTCATGCAAGGAACTAATATAAAAAATGGAAAGCTAGAGATGCTAGTGAATCTTATAGACTAAATGATCATAATAAAGTAGGTACATCTAACACAATTAAAAAAAAAATTGGTTTAAGACATCAATATTAGTATACTTTAGAGGATTCAACTGATAATTTCCTTGGAATATGAGGAGAAATGAATAGTAATAGTTATGATGTACATAGAAATCATATAGTGATTAGTAGAGGAAGTTGAGATAGCTTTAGGGATGCAAACATGAAGGTATATGGCATTTCCAAATCAAAACATAGAAACACGTGGTGCTAACCAGTAGCATGAGTTTCCTATTAGATCACATTTATGCCTCCACAATATATGAGGTTTCCTCATGTGATTGGTAGATGCATCTTGATTCTAAAGAGAAAGAATTCTTGATGAGGAGTTAGATTTATTGGATCATGTTAGCAAAGAAGACAAGAACTTTGAGGTAAAATTGACTAGCTTGTACAACATGCTCTACTCAATCAATAGGCTCAACCTCAAGCAACCTCACAACAAAACATAAATTAGGTTTGTAATCAACATCAAAGAAAACAAACATAAACCAATAGCATATACCAAATATTCATATTTGGCATCAACAACAACAAAATAGGAATCAACATCATGTAAATCAAAATAATAATTTGATTCCACAAAATTAGTACCAACAGTAATGAGATTGTCAACAATAAAATTAATGATTTGGGAATGTGTCAAATCTTGGACATCAAGTCTAAAGACATACGAGCAAAGATTTGATCCTTGTAGGAAACTTTAGAATCAAAGAGGTACAAACAATTGGATTTCTTTAAAATCCTTAATTACTCAAACTTGATTCCAAATAAAATAAGAGGAAAGATTCATAAGCTTCAAGATAACAATGTAGTGACAAGAGAAGAGCACCTAAGACATTTCATCAATTTCATAGATGAATATGAGGTAGATGATGAAGATGCGATGATGAAATTATTTATGCATTCCCTTGAAGAAAGTGCTAGAGTGGTACAAAATCTCCCAAATAGTAGTATTATTTCTTGAGAGGAGTTCATGAATGCTTTAAGATTGTAACAATTTACAACCATCAAGAAGGGCATAAATAAAATAGTGGTTGATTTTAATAGAAAATTTATCATGACAATGAGAAAGGTACCAGGTCATACCTTAATCTAAATGACTCAATATATCTTTTCCTCTAGATTGCAGTGCATTTGAATCAAAGATTGGATATTGTCTATGAGATTAAAATCTATAAACACTTAGAGAAGCATGTGTCACAACTATAAATATTGAAAGTAACATGAGATTTTAGGAAAACACATCAAATAGTTAGATGTGCAGATATCACAACCAGATAGCCTGATGCGCCAAGAAAGCCTCTTAGAGGAAAGGAAAATTTAGATAAGCTGATGGGTACGATGAAGGACCTATCCTACAAAAATACTAGCAATCTTTTTGCAATTACAGTTTACCCTCTTCTAGCGGTAGTGTGGATAATATTCAGTGAGAGCAACCTCTACCTCCTCCTATTTTTTTTATGTGCAAGGTACATCCAATTGTGTAGCTAGATGTCTTATTATGTCCTCCTTCATGTTAGATACACGATTGCTTAATTCCACCCTTAAAACACTCATGGATGTTTTGGTGGAAGAGAAAGCTCCAGTACCCCTGGTCTCATCAAAAAGAAATTGAGAAATATCCCCTGCTCCCATGAGGTTTAAGGCTTCCATGCAATCTTCATTTACTCCTCACAAAAATACTAGCTTTAATGACTCTGGAGAGAGCCTATTCTGATGTGACTTCTTCTGGTAGAATTTAAACTTAAATAGGAATTTGTTTGTATCTTCTCTAATCAATCTATAGAAGTTGGGAAATGTCGAGGGGGTTGAGGGTTGTTGTCTGTTCTTGATTTGTAATTAGAAACTCGAATGTAACATGCTCGACTAGATTGTTTGTCGCTTCCTCTGCCATAATATTAAGATGTCTTATGGGAGTTCTCCCTTGGTTTGAAGTAGGTATTGGTGTGAAGGGTAATTCTATCTTGTTGATTCTCTCTGTTGGTTCTTAACTTGCACCAGTATCTTCAAATTCTACTTGATTTGAGGGGAAAAATCTTCCCAAAGCAACAATAGTATTTGGAGGCATGGCACAAGTTCCGCAAGGAAATCTAAGGATAATAATAGCTCATGCCATCTATTAATTAATCGAGGTGGTTAATCATGTCTGAGTGTGCAGAAGTGTGGGAAGTACTGATGCTAACACAGAAAAATGATGAAGCTTAATCCTTATAAGGCAAGTTGGTGGTAGCTTTCCCAAACCACATTTGGAAAGTAAGCACGCAGGAATGGACACACCCATTTGTCTGAAAGCTAGGCGGAGGGAGATGGCCTTCCTTGGTGATCTCTTAGAGCAACGACCGAGGGTGATATTTAAATCTAATTGCGAGGTGGTCATGCACACAATAAGATTAGTGTTGGGCGACTGGTACACGAATGATGCTTATCGCTACCGTGTAAACATAGACATCACCTCGATGTTCATGGTGATGATTCTGGACACTGGTGATGAGATGAGGGTGGTAGGAAAGATAATGGAAGATTTGATATGACCATGGTGGCGAGGAGGTATGAAGGAAATCCTGTAACGAGCTTTGCCAGGGGTTGGATTGGCGTCGTAGGAAGGTGTATGACCATAAGTTTCAGAGCAGCGACACCCTACATGGGTGCCTTTTGTGATATGGGGACGCAACATTGAGGTAGAAAAGGGGATGGTGGACTGGTTGTTTGCCTTTGTTAATACTTCTGCTACGACAAGGGTGGACAACGATGGCCAAGGTGAGGAGGATGGTCCAGGTGGGGAGTAACAGAGCTAGGGTAAGAATAAGTGATAGTAGTATAGTAATATATGCACTATGTAGTGCTCTGGAATTAGGGAAAATTGTGTTGTAATGGGAAACTGTAACTTGTCTGTAAAGCCATTTTGCTGGGAGGCTCCATTTTACAACTTGTCTACTTGCAATATCTGTAGAATCTTGAATGCAATCTCTTTTGTTTTCATCTAACACAAAGGGTGTGGCCCTATACAATCACTTTTATCGAGCAAAAAAAAATATTATAAACAGACTAATCATCTATATGTGTATGTATAGATCTTTGTTCAAACTCTTATTCATTGTAATTGGTGTATATAAGTATATGATATACTGTTATAAATATATATCTTGTTATACATTTATTTATACATATATATTTATATATTTATATAAATATATACATATATATTTACATATTTATATAAAATATATACATATATAAATATGTATTCGTAATGTAAGAGTTGCCTATGAATATTATTAAACCTGTCCCATATGACTAATGATATGAGAGGTAAATTTGCGTATGTGTAGATTCTATGAAAAGAAGAGAAACATAGAATGTGAATAATTGAGAAATAGCTAGAGATAGTTTAATACTTGATAGTTAAAAGCTAGTATATATATATATGAGGTTCTTAAATTTAGATAAACCTTAAAAACTATTTTGGATGATTGTTGGAACCAAGTTAAAAGTTGAGCATAAAATTATTTTCAATTGAAACCAATGTTTATCTTGATAATTAATCAAATATCCATGGAGGTAAAGAGTTTCCATGTACGACATATTTATTAACAAGAACTTTCGGGTGCAAAATTAGAAATTGTTTCTTATATGTTTTATCTTAACGATTGAGATTTTTTTTTGGTAATACATTATAGTACACAACAATAACATTATTATTAAATCATTTTAGTTAGAATCCTATCACACACTTGCCTAGGTGATTTTTTGCTGACATCAACTCTTTAGTCATCTCAACAAGCTTGCGATAGAAGGATTACTTTTAGATGTAGATATGCATATACTTATAATACTATATGATCATGTGTGTGCTTAATGTGAAATCATAAATCTTGATAACTAGTTTGAGATAGAGGTGTTTGGACATATGACATGTATATCTATTTTAAAATGTGTATTTTTTATCAAAATATTTGGCCAAAGTAATGTAAAATAACTACTTGTATTGTCAACTCAAAGTGTGTATTACTTTATAAATCAATCAGATTGTGTCATACTTAGCTAGAGGGAATCTAGAGTTGTATAAAAAATTGTTTGTATTTAGGCACAACACTAGTTTTTAGATGGCACATGTGATGATCTTGATGATTCTCTTTATTTTCTACCCTTGTTAAGGGTAGGTCTGCTTCCTGGTGGAAGGTGTATGGGGGACCCTTGGTCTATGGTTGGAGGGTGATGCTCTCCCTCTTGTAGTTGAATAATTCCAAATATTTGGTTACACAAATATTAATTGTATTTTAGATGACACTTGTATTATTGACCATTTATAAAATTTGTATAATATGACATTACAAATGACACTTGTAATGGCTCTAGAAAAATTCATTGCCAACAATTCACCGATGGAAAATTCATCGTCAACAATTCACTACAGGAAAATTCATTGCCACAACAATTCACTATCATGGAAAATTAACTACCAAAAATTCATGCAATTAATTTTTCACGTGGTGAATTGTCATGGCAGTGAATTTTCCCACAGTGAATTGTTGACGGTCAATTTTCCATCGGTTAATTGCTGGCAATGAATTTGCCATATGCCACTTGTAATATGTATGTATAATGAAATATTGATCAATGCTTTGTTAAACAAAATTATTCTTGTGAAATATCTTAGTGGTAATTATGAGTAAGACATAATATCTATTGAATGAATGCATGTTCAATTGATGTATATAAATGGCATAATGAGTTGCATTTTATATTCATTTATTAAGAGCAATCATGATGTATTTAATTATTTTTTATAAAAAAATATGGTGTTTTTAGAGAGTTTTTTTATGTCTAGAGAGGATGAACCAATGTTCGTCACATTGTCGATCTTGTCAAGAGTGTAATAAGAGGCTCTTGTTGTTCTTCCTCCAAACTCTCTTAATCTAAAGCTTCTTTTTGTAGATCCTCTAATCCATCCTATTATTTTGTCACCTATACATCTTTTTACTTCTTTATTTTCATTTCAAAATGATAATATTATGTTCCTTTTCTTTTGGCTATACTTGATTAGACTTCACTTTAAATTTCATAAAAATCACCTAGTTAGAATATAACATTTTCAAGGTTAGAGGAATCTAAAGCTTGTAACCCTTAATTATCACCATAACTAATGAAGATACTTTTATTAGCCTTGAAATCTAACATATCATTTTTATTTAGGTACATGAAAAAATGCCTCACAGTACTAGAAAATTCTAATAAGAAAAATAAAAGTTTTAACCTATCCACACTTCATATGGTATTTTATCAACAATATTAGATCATGTGGAGATCTTAGAAATTAATCAAATAAAAATTATTACTTACAACCCTTATCCAGAAATATTGATTTGATTGAGAACTACTTAACATGATTTTGGTTTAATTGATTATGTTATATTTAACCTCTCTATAGTGCCATTTTGTTGTGGCATATGCAAAGTTATTTTCTATCTCAAAATATATTCATGTCTAGACAAAAATAATGAATTTCTCTAAAAGAATTATATTATATTATATTAATAACTTTATTGTTTAATTAATCTAATTTTAAACAAGGACCTTAAAATCTTTAAACTTGCTAAAAAATTAGATTAAATTCCTCAAAAAATAAATCCAAGTATAATGTGAGTAGTCATTGATAAAGAAAACATAATAATGGGATTTTCCAATTGAAGCAACATTTGATAGGACCAAAAACATTGGGTGAAGCCACAATAGTGGTTTACAATTGAAGTGAGGAAGGAAAACTCACAGA